>JASAND010007997.1:0-24192 GCA_030248195.1 Trissonchulus latispiculum | reverse complement strand
TGTACTTCGTTCAGTTACGTATTGCTCCACAGGTGCACTTTTTCTATATGTATACGTATGATAACGTCCTTGCTAAGAGTGCTGAGTGTGGCGGTGCCCCCACAGCCTGTGTTTCAATGGGCATATCGCCGAAACCGATGAAAGTGACCACTGGTCACTAGAGCCTATGGGGCCTATTGACCACTGGTTAAACGGCCTAAAACTGCGTTTTTCTTCGTTTTCGTCGGAGGCATATGTAGTAAATCGACTGCGCTCGTTTCAATGGGCATATTGCCGAAACCGACGGAAGTTACCACTGGTCACTACGGCCTAGGAGCCCTATTGACCACTGGTCAAACGGCCTAAAACAGCGTCTTTCGGTGTTTTGGTCGGGGGCATATGTAGTAAATCGGCTACGCTCGTTTCAATGGGCATATCGCCGAAACCGATGGAAGTGACCACTGGTCACTAGAGCCTATGGAGCCTATTGACCACTGGTCAAACGGCCTAAAACTGCGTTTTTCTTCGTTTTCGTCGGAGGCATATGTAGTAAATCGACTGCGCTCGTTTCAATGGACATATTACTGAAATCAATGGAAGGCATCAGTGGTCACTATGGTCTATGGGGCTCCAGTGACCACTGGTCGGGCTCACCCCTAAAACACCGTTTTTCGTCATTTTGCTTGAGGGCATATAGTAAGTAGACTACGCTCGTGTCAATGGGCGTATTGCCGATTCCGGTGGAAATGACCAGTGGTGACTACGGTCTATGGGGCCTACTGACCACTGGTCAAACCCCCTAAAACAGCGGTTTTCGGCCCTCTCCGGCGGTATCCATATAGTAAATCCGTGTCGCTGAACACGATGGGAATACTGTCGAAGTCTTTGGCGAGGCGAAAAAGTGTTCTCCTTATACCACTTACTAACAGAGGTTGCAGCGGCCGAAGCTTGGGACGGAGGTGAGAATTCAGTGGTACTATATATTTATATAATCACGTTTCTGCTCTACCTACGGCACTTTTGAAGCTCCTTGTATCCATTGCCGCATTGCTCGAAAGGGATCCTTTAAAATGACAGAAGGACAAGTAATAAAAATGCTCCTCCGGAGCATGAAAAAGTAATATGGGTGGTGGTGAGGTTGTAAAATCAAGAAAGGACTAGTCTTAGAAATGCTTAATATGGGGTCTAGGTTCGAAAATAAGTGGGCGAGGTGTTTTTTTTTTTAATGGGCACAGCTTCGCCGAGCAACCCATATTCGCTGAGCTTTCACGCTTCGCCATGGCGATTGTCATATACAATGCCGTGTGCTCGTCCAAACTATGCTCATTAGCAGTTAAACAATGCTTCGAGGTGGAAAAACCTGCTGTCTGCTCCTTCTGCAATAAATTTGTTGTGCTGGACTACGGCAAGCAACTAAGATCGTCGGAGAGAGTCCTGAAATTATTGTTGAAATATAGACTTTTCTTATCAATGGTTGCGACAAAGTAATAATAGTGTCAGAATGTTGTACTAAACTCGATTATAAACAGTTGTATGCCTTCATGCCAGCACCATTGAAAATATTTTGAATAAATTATATATACATATGTACGTATGTATATATGTATATAACTTTTTCAGTCCGCGAATATGGGTTGCTCGGCGAAGCTTTGCCCATATTAATTCGCCCACAACCTAGTCCTCTTCTTTTTTTGAACCTAGCCCCCATATTAAGCATTTCTAAGACTAGTCCTTTCTTGATTTTACAACCTCACCACCACCCATATTACTTTTTCATGCTCCGGAGGAGCATTTTTATTACTTGTTTTATGATTGTGAAAATTTGAAAAAATTAGGTCTGCATTCTAAGACAAGAACTTCATATTATGCCCTATATTTTTTCTTTTTAGACTGGTCACAGAACAAGCACCTCAAAACAGAAATTTTGTAAGAGTTTGGAAAACATATTTTTTGGAAATCCGTGTCACCATGTCAGGGTTCGACGGGGTCACCAGTTCAAGACTATGTAACCCCCGGTTCAATGTCTAGGGTTCTGGGCTGGGTCCTCCTACGCCCGGGGGCATTTTGTGTGCTGAAAAGAGTATTTTGCGATTATTAAGTAAGCTACACGTCAGCCGTTTGACCCCTACTAAGTGTAAGCGGTCTAAACTGAACATGCAAAAGTCAGTCTAAGTCCACTTTGCCCTTAGTAGGGGGTCAAATATCTGACGTGTATAGCTTACTTAAGGGGGGGGGGTCGCTTTTGGTCAAAATCGATAGTCACGGATTTCGCTCTTTTTCACACACAATATAGGTACATAATATGTTCTCAAAAACAAGACAAAACATTAGAGTTTGAAATCAAACTGTGGCGGAGATATTCAGCTATAAAGTTGGAAAACTTGAAGATCACTGTGATTTGCCCTCCAAGGTTACGTTGAGAAAGAACGGCAGCGAAATTTGGGTCAACTAATATGGCAAATTAATTGTGTGGGTTGGCTAATATTTTAATACTAAAACGACTCCGGGATATCCAGTCAGTCGTTCACAGTACATTCTTCAATTGTGAACTGAGCCTTTTTCAGCTAACTGTGCCCTCAAACTTTAACTTGCTCTAACTTTCAGATACTACATTTCAGACACATAGTTATATTAGAAAAGTTGTTCAGCTCATCAGTAGCTGTCGAATGATACCAAATTTGTCCAAATTTTGGAAATTTAAAAAATTGACTTTTGTGACCTATAACAGATCAAAGGAGCCGACACGATAGAAAACTTCTACCTTGTAGCATTTGCCTTTACCATAATGTCCGGCAAGCATTGAGGGCTTTATGTGCCAATTTTGGTGACTTTCGAGTGGGCAACGAGTGAGTAATTATTAAAAGAACCTGAAAATTGTGCAAAATGATGATTTTTGGCAAAATTAGCACATTTTGTGGCAAGTTTTTTGAGAGCAGTACAAATGGTAGAAATTTGAAACTACTATCATAAGAATTGTGAGTATGCGCAGAGTGCAACTATCTACAAGCGATTTCTGTAGCTTTTGCCAATCGTGCAGGAAAGGCGAAAATGTTTCGCTGGTCCTGTTTTTCGTAGTACAAAAAGCACCATTTTTACAAAATTTTTACTTCGAAAAATCGCCAAAAATCCGACACTCAACAGAATTGTACTAGAAGGGTTATTTGCATTCTCTGATATGTCCTTAACATGTACAACAAGGTTGCAGCGCTGTATCTTGCATTCAGCGAAAACTTTTTCTGCCACAAACTTTTTAACCTAACTTTTTCATTTTCCTATGTTTAACACATGTCGAGGTCACCTTTGAAGGGCTCTACAGAACGATTGAAGCAATACTACGCAGAACGCACCTGTCTTGTTTTCAGGACCCATTAGGACTACAAAATATGTGAAAATGAGCAAAATCGGAGATGGTCGAAAAATCGGCCAAAAAGCGACCCCCCCTTAAGTTTGAATTCATTCCCAAACTGTAGTGACACTTTTTTGAATAGGCAATGTTTGCTTTTTTATCCAAAAATTGTGCATTGAATTTTATAATATGTTTCAAAACGCAAATCATTGCGCCGAAGGAACGGACATTTTAAAAAATAGCTGTTGTGCCATAAACATTGCAAGCATGCTTCCTTTGCTAGCCCTAGGGTTGGTTGGCTGAGACCCCCTCCCCTCCCCCTTCTCCCGGTGCGGTCTTGACCCCTGACTCAATCTAATTATGTAGGGGCGCGCGCGCCCCTACATAATATGGGTATAAAGGCGTCTGCGCGGCCCCCTGGAGACAGTGTTGGCCTGGTGCCAGCTAATTAGAGGTCCGGGAGGGGTAAAAAATGTTACCATCGTAAAGTACTCGAGCAGTAGTACAAGTACCGCCATACTTTTGGTTAAAATTCCGAACTTCGAAATTTTGCACTAGGCGGGAGTTACCGTGCGTCTGTTTTTTTCCCGGTTAATAATGCTTTTCGGAAGTGCATATGTCAGCGCAGTGTTGGAACGATATGGGCATTTTGGCCCAATACTACTATTATATGTTGGTAGGCAGGGTCCTCCCATGCAACCTTTTTTGGTCATTTTGGCACACTGCCAATTTTGGCTCTGTGCCAGGGCCCCAAAGTAGGACTTTCGCTATTTTTCGCAAATTTTGGTCACACTTTTCTAGAACTGGGTAGAAGTTGGAGAGGTCAGCTTAGGTTAGCAGCTAGATCGGTTTCGTTTGTTTTATTTGAATATTTTGGACTATGCGCGGTATGTAACGAGGGGAATTTTTTAATTTCGCTCTGGAGCTTTCAGGAGATGGGCCCAAACTTTGCATTTTTTCACCTGTTTTGGCGAAAAGTTTCTAAGTCCCATTTTCACTAGAAATGGTCTAAAAGTCACTAAAAATGGCGTTTTTCGGCCTTGGGGTGGTACCCATATATAGTAAATCGGGGTCGCCGAAAACGATGAGCATACTGCCGATACCGCCCGAAGTGACCACTGGTCAGCTTGGCTCCCATGGTTCCTCGCCCAGGGTCAAAGTAGGGAAAACTCACTATAAACAGCATTATCCGGCGTTTTGGTCCGGGGCATATATATATAGTAAATCGACGACGCTCGTTTCATTGGGCATATTGCCGAAATCGAGAGTAGTGACCAGTGGTCACTACGGTCTATGGGGCCTATTGACCAGTGGTCAAACTCCTTAAAACGGCGCTTTTCGGCGTGTTGGTTGGGGGCATTTATAGTAAATCGACTACGCTCGTTTCAATGGCATATTGCCGAAATCGAGGGAAGTGACCAGTGGTCACTATGGTCTATGGGGACTATTGACCAGTGGTCAAGCCCCTTAAAACAGCGTTTTTCGGCGTGTTGGTTGGGGGCATTTATAGTAAATCGAGGGAAGTGACCAGTGGTCACTGTGGTTTCGGGGCCTACTGACCACTGGTCAAACCACCTTAGACAGCGGTTTTCTGCGTTTTGGTTGGGGGCATATAGTAAATCGACTACGCTCGTTTCAATGAGTATATTACTGAAATCAATGGAAATGACCAGTGGTCACTACGGTCTATGGGGCCTACTGACCACTGGTCAAACCCCCTAAAACAGCGGTTTTCGGCCCTCTGGCGGTACCAATATAGTAAATCCGTGTCGCTGAACACGATGGGTATACTGCCGATACCGCCCGAAGTGACCGGATCTTTTCAGGATAACCCACCCCAGGCCCAGATTCCGCAAAACTTGATCAAATGAGCTGAAATTTGCTACAGGTATGTTTTCGACCACGCTGAGTTCAAATATCGCAAAATTTTTCGATTTCGCGAAATTCGATTTTTTTCGTTTCGTAAGGGGGGACCAAGGGGAACCAAAAATGTTTTGTCTTAGATTTTGCTGAAAAGCTGTATTCAGAGGTTTTCGAGGTCGCAGAACACGAATCTGAATTTAGTTTTTCGATTCAGCTTTTTGTTAGCTCAGTATAAGCTTACACCATAAGCATAGAACTTTAGCTTATATTGAGCTAACGAAAAGCTGAATCGAAAAACGGATTTCAGATTCGTGTTCTGTGACCTCGAAAACCCCTGAATACAGCTTTTCAGCAAAATCGAAGACAAAGAATTTTCGGTTCCCCTTGGTCCCCCCTTACGAAACGAAAAAAAATCGAATTTCGCGAAATCGAAAAATTTTGCGATATTTGAACTCAGCGTGGTCGAAAACATACCTGTTGCAAATTTCAGCTCATTTGATCAAGTTTTGCGGAATCTGGGCCTGGGGTGGGTTATCCTGAAAAGATCCAAGTGACCACTGGTCAGCTTGGCTCCCATGGTTCCTCACCCAGGGTCAAAGTAGGGAAAACTCACTATAAACAGCATTTTCCGGCGTTTTGGTCCGGGGCATATATATATATAGTAAATCGACTACGCTCGTTTCATTGGGCATATTGCCAAAATCGAGGGTAGTCTTTGGCGAGGCGAAAAAATTTTCTCCTTATACCACCCACAAACAGGGGTTGCAGCGGCCGAAGCTTGGGGCGGAGGTGAGATTCAGTGGTACTATATATTTATATAATCACTTTTCTGCTGTACCTACGGCACTGTTCAAGCTCCTTGTATCCATTGCGGCATAGCTAGAAAGGGATCCTTTAAAATGACAGAAGGACAAATAATGAAAATGCTCCTTCGGAGCATGAAAAAGTAATATGGGTGGTGGTGAGGCTGTAAAATACAACAGAGGACTAGTCTTAAAAATGCTTAATATGGGGGCTAGGTTCAAAAAAAGAAGAGGACTAGGTCGTGGGCGAATTAATATGGGCACAGCTTCGCCGAGCAACCCATATTCGCGGGCTTTCACGCTTGGCCATGGTTATTATCATATATAATGCCATTATATATTGTCAGTCAGTAATAACAATTCCAGCAGTTAAACAATCGCTGCAAGTTGCTTTGCCAGTTGCTTGCTTATCATGAGGGTGCACGGAGCGCCCCTCATAATATGAGCTATAAAGGCACTTTGCGGATTTGGGAAACTGTTAATTAGCCAAAACTAATTAACGGTAGGGAGTTGAGAGATAAAGTTTACATTTTTGAAATCTCCAGGCCAAGAGCTTTCGAATGATATCAAACTTGCCCGGAAAAAATGAACTTTGAAAAAATCGACTTTTTGATACAAGTTTAAAAGTGGGGTTTTTTTCTCTGTATCGACCACTTTTGGCCATTTATAAGGCGATTTTTGCGCACACCGATTTTTCAAACGGCCCATAGGAAAAATTTTTCTATACTAATTCTTGATTACCTATATATTGGTGCAGATCAAGTTTATGTTTGATTTCCGAATTTTGCTCTGGGTCGATTTTTACAGATGGTCAAAAATGGAACAACCGATAAAATAAAGGCGGATAATTATAACGTGCCAGCGAATGTTAGCAAAGAATGTTTGACTTCTGCATTATTAAACAAAGCGAATGCTCAAATCTCCGGTAAAACTGGCTGTAGTGAATTAATGTAATTTTCACGTTGTGTTTACATTAGAAGTTTAATGGCGTTCCTGTATAGGATTGTATTTTTCGCAGTATCTCCGCTTTAAATGCAAGGATGAGATGATATATGCATCATGTAAATTGCTTAGTTTGCCTTTGCCCTCCCTTAAGACTTATCTAAAATGTAATTATAATTCATAAATTAATATTTTGTGATGTGAGTGGGTTGTAAGTTCACATAATACCCCTTCTTTTGAAGAAGGCCACGCAAGTAGAAAAAACTGATAAAATACATTGAGTTACCCACGGGCCACGGCTAAAAACAAAAATTGCGCAAACTTTAAATGATTCACATTCCTTGGCAGAGGATAAAACTACAGGAACTGAATCGTGAGTCGTGACCTTAATAATATTTACTATTTAATAGAGATGAGCACTTCTACCTATCGGCAGTGCTGAAGCTCATCTAGAGTACACTGGCCTGAATAAATTACGTTTTTCTGAATAACAGTACATAATGATACCTAAGGTATATAAGATAAGCTAAGATATAGATTACAAAGACCTATCATGATGTGCTACCTTAAACACCAACTGTCTCAACAATCCCAAATATTTTACATTGATTTTATTTCGAAAAAGCAATTAAGGAATGACATTATATTTTTCACTTGAAATAAGCGCTATCACAACAAGAGCATTGTAGCTTTGAAAATATACACTGCAAACCTGGTGGCAGGTTAGCAGTGTACCTGCAATGGCTGGTTAGCAAAATAACTTTCTGTGGCCTACTAGTGGTGCGCTTCCAGCTGTAAAAAAATTTCGGTAGAATCAGTTGCTGTAACCAACCAACTGGTTCAACCACTAGTAACCCTTAAAAGCTACAAATGTTAGGTTACCAGAACTTGGAATTTCATTGATCAGATACTTTATGAATTGGAGGGAAGGTTCTGCTTCAGTTGCCTGCATCGTATCCCGCAGAATTCCATGCGTGTGTACAGCTGCTCTACGGAACCATTTCGCTAATTGAACAGATATTTTATTCACGATCACGAGTGCAAATGAAATACTGCCAATTGCTTGGAAAATGTCATCCATAGTGTGAAGCGACAAAGAGCTAAGCTGACAACGTCGATCAGAACTACCGGTAGCATCCTTCTATTGGCCAAGAAACCGGAAACATAAACCAGCGTGTGACCGCTGAAGGTAAAGTCACCACAAAGATAGGCAACCTATAGCGAAGATAGGTAAATTTATTTATACGGATAAAGTGAACTAATGACAAAGATCATTTAACGAGAGATAAGACAGAGATAAGCGGTCACCTCTTTCTGTTTACACAATCCAATGTACTGAGGGGGTACGGTAGTTACACTATGTGTTTTGCATACTAAGTCAACTATGTCACATATGTCATATCATATCATCGCTTTGTTGCATTGTGTTGCACGATGTTAGTTTGCACATAATCTATCAAACTACTGTTGTGAAACGGACTAAAATAGGGTGGTACTCCTTTTCGGTGCCGTAACAGTCCCTTAAGTATCTGCTATTTCTTCTTAGCAATAGCTATTTACAAACCAGTGTAATCAAGAGTACATAATATATAAGAGTGTGACAGCAGGCAAGCTCTCTGTTATCAGCTGTAGGTACATGCTATGTTCGCTAACGGCTGACCCCCCACAAACGTGTATGTGCTCTTCAAAGAAATTCGCACGCTATCTTTGTGTGTTAAAGCTCGCAACAGACGCACATTGAACCAACTGAGTAGTTGTGTTTTTGAGCTTTAACACATAAAGATAGCGTGCGAATTTCTTTGAAAAGCACATACACGTTTGTGGGGAGGGTCAGCCGTTAGCGTGCAGAGCATGTACCTACAGCTGATAACAGAGAGCTCGCCTGCTGTCACACTTTTATGTATTATGTACTCTTGGTGTAATTTAATCTATGTAGATTGTGCTATTGAAAACTATAGAGTATAAAACTGTGCGTTTCTATTGAGAAGTCTAAAACACTTTTTCAATTCTAATGAGAATAGCACATAAATTCATAGCTTCAGTTGTGATAACTGCTAATTCTTTTGCGAAAATGACAGGGTATGCTAGGACAGCTGCTAAATCTTTTTAAAACCGTAGTTTTAATAGGTTAAGTTTCATTACAATTAGCTGTTCTGAAAATTAAAATGATAACTTTAAGCTAAATCTTATTGAAAAAGTCAACATTAAATGTCAATTTTAATTAGATGAGTCCATTCTGCTGCCACTTTAAAATTGACGGACCCATTAACCAATACCGCCTCTAGTTTCTAGATTAAAGCTGATTACAAACTATTAGTTCAGTCGTGGTATGAGGTAGATCGCTTTCGATACCGAATGCTTCTTAGTACAGATAAATAATCCACGGCAATATTACATTATAACTAAAAAATAACTTAAACTTGTATATATCGCTAGTATCTCCACTTTAAAGGTAATGATGAGATACGTTATTCATTGTGTAAATTCCCTCCCTTAAGACAAAATGTAAAATGTATATAATTATGTTTGAAAATGAGTAATGTAACACGTTTTAAAATAAGAATAGTGGTTTTTTCAAAGAACAGAATGTGGAAATAAAATCATGTCAATATTTAATTATAAAATTAAGGCGGATAATTATAACGTGCCAGCGAATGTTAGCAAAGAATGTTTGACTTCTGCATTATTAAACAAAGCGAATGCTCAAATCTCCGGTAAAACTGGCTGTAGTGAATTAATGTAATTTTCACGTTGTGTTTTTTCATTAGAAGTTTAATGGCGTTCCTGTATAGGATTGTATTTTTCGCAGTATCTCCGCTTTAAATGCAAGGATGAGATGATATATGCATCATGTAAATTGCTTAGTTTGCCTTTGCCCTCCCTTAAGACTTATCTAAAATGTAATTATAATTCATAAATTAATATTTTGTGATGTGAGTGGGTTGTAAGTTCACATAATACCCCTGCTTTTGAAGAAGGCCACGCAAGTAGAAAAAACTGATAAAATACAGTGAGTTACCCACGGGCCACGGCTAAAAACAAAAATTGCGCAAACTTTCAATGTTTCACATTACTTGCCACATTACCTGGATAAAACTACAGGAACTGAATTGTGAGTCGTGACCTTAATAATATTTACTATTTAATAGAGATGAGCACTTCTACCTGCTTGCAGTGCTGAAGCTCATCTAGAGTACAGTAGTCTCAATAAATTATGTTTTTCTGAATAACAGTACATAATGATACATAAGGTACATAAGATAAGCTAAGATATAAATTACAAAGACCTATCATGATGTGCTTTGTCAGAAAATGTCTACGCTAACCGACTTAGAAAATACTCGAAGGGAAAATTGCGCGGCATCAATTTACTGACGAGAAAAATAACGAAAGCAACATTAATTACTCAAAATGATTAGCAAACAAACGCTAATAAACTTTTAACAAACATAGTCCAACAAGACAAGCAATACTTTCTGCTACCTTAAACACCAACTGTCTCAACAATCCCAAATATTTTACATTGATTTTATTTCGAAAAAGCAATTAAGGAATGACATTATATTTTTCACTTGAAATAAGCGCAATCACAACAAAAGCATTGTAGCTTTGAAAATATACACTGCAAACCAGGCCAATGGCTGGTTAGCAAAATAACTTTCTGTGACCTACTAGTGGTGCGCTTCCAGCGGTTAAAAAATTTCGGTAGAATCAGTCGCTGTAACCAACCAACTTGTTCAACCACTAGTAACCCTTAAAAGCTACAAATGGTTAGGTTACCAGAACTTGGAGAATACGGCCTTAAGGTGGTGATTCCCTTTGGGCACATATTGTTCTTTGGCGGCGTAAATCAAGATGAAATTTGATGAAACTTTCCGAAATAAGTTCTTTTAGCATTCTAACATCCTCTGCACAATCCCGCTTCGAAAATTCGAGATTTCCGGTCAGAGTGGTTTTTCCAAATTTCTGAACGTTTGGCAGCTGCTATACAGTTATGACTATATTCATTCGAAAGATCTCATTGAGCTTCACATTTTTGCTTTTTAAAGTAAGTTTCTAGCTTTTCTCTACCGTGAGATATAGCCGATGTTCTTGTTTTGGCGTCGAAAACTTGTCATTTTTGCAGAAATCAAATTATCCAATTTTTCTTGAACTACGCAGGCCGTAAAATCAAACTAAGGGCGTCGATCTGAAGGTCTCACAGGGACAAATTATCCGACGCATGATCGTCTTCCAACTGCTATCCTGTAGGCTGCTATCATAAAAAATGTAGTTTTTGCAAAAACACGACCAATTTTTTTTCAAAGATTGTGGAGCATTCACCATGCAAGGTGGAGGGCTGCTACTGAACAAATGTGTTCAGCACAAATATACCAGGGACGATTTTTTAGTTGCCCCGATTGCTGCTTTCTAGCTAAAATAATCGCTTGACAAAGTTGGAAAAAGTAGGCAAAATACAGGTTACGCACACATTTCAGCTTATTTCTCTATAACGAAGAGCGATTTCACAATAAATAAAAAATCGTCCCCAGCTATTTGATGTAGGTATCGAATGATATAACCGATGTCTCGCGAAAAAATTTACTCGAGTCTGCAAAAATTCTGGAAAATTATACTTCTTCTAAAATGTGTTAAAAATATTTTATAAAAACAACATTAGTTCCGTGGCATGCATTAAAAAGAGAAAATGTCAAGCTACATTTTGATATAAAAATGGCTTCTTAACTCCAAGTAATGAACGAGTAATAATGGTGCAAACTTTTGTGACCAAAGGGAATCACCACCTTAAGACGCAAAGATAATCTTATCTAAGAGTAGTAAATACACGATTAAACTATGCATGAAAGACAATCATGATTCTGAACAACCCAATTGCGGATTTGTTCAAGTTATTTTCTATAAACTGAAATTTCATTGTTTGCAAGGACCACTGAATTGGGGATTCTGCCTTTGATTTGCCGTAGTTTAAAAGTCTTGATTAAGTTTGAAAAATGACTGAATCCGGTAGAAATCATTTATTTACATGTATTTTGTTCCTCATCAACGGTATACGTTTGCTTTTTTGTCGTGTGGCAGGATGTACAAACACTACAAAAATGTACTGGTCAGCAGTTGAGTTGGCATTCAGCTGAATACTCAAAGTGTCAGCAATGCATCCATTTACGAAGGAAACTGCTTTATTTGTTTGTTATTGTAGTGGGGGCAGTAAGGCTACAAATCAGTACAATTTGAGTCAAATCTGCCCGCGTTATTGTGCTACTTTTTGAACTAGACCCAAATTGAAATTTTTTCACGTTTCAAGTGGCGTAAGACGCCTGCCTGGGCAGAATTTCTTCATATTTGGCGCAATTAGGTAGACATATGGGATCTATGGTCACACCAAAGTTTAGCTTCCGTAGTCGTGCCAGATTTAAATAATTCGATTCGGCGACCAAAATTTTCCGATTTTTCGACTATTCTTCAAGTTTAGGACAGCATTGCTCTCAAACCGCTGGGGTTACAGTAAAACCAGTGGGCTGCCCACGATACCCGACATGTCTTCTCTCATTGTGCTAAATCGTAGATGTTGTCATCGAACCAAGCTGCTCTGAGAAATTTTTAAGTATTTATGTAGGTGTCGCCAAAATGGGGGGGCGGTCGGTTTTCGGTTTTCGTTTGCGTTGTGGATAATAAAAACCAGCTAGGAATCTGAGGCTTCACAGTATTCTGTCCACGCTCGTGCTTTACAGGGCTGCAAAAAGGAATTGAAATCCAACAAACTTTGGGCACTTCCATTTTAGTACCCCCCGTACGGTGGTGGTATTGTTTCCCGTATTTTGGGTTTATTGGGTTTCCCGTATTATGGTTTATTTGAGGATGAGGATATATTTGATTTGGGGATTTTCAAAGGGCTGATGAGCATTACATGAGCACTGCATAACTCAGTACTAAAAAAACTTACTTCTGATCATGCGGCAAGCATCCCCTGTGGAAGCTGAAGTGGTTGTTAATGACTGCCATGCAATCAACGAATAGAGCCTTTTTGGACTGAACACCATGAGTTTTGAGACGTGTTTCCTCAGCTTTCGCAGCTTTTGTGAAATGGTGATGTAGGAACACCGGAGTACGGGACAGCGCAGGCTGAGGTTCAGCTGCTGGAATCTCAGCGCAAGCAATGGGTATGGGTGAGTCACTGGTTCCAAGGGTGAACCGGTTTTGATTACCAGTCTAGTTTCAGCTATCATTTGTCGAGTTATTTAGCAGCTTCTTGAGGTATGAAATGGTATGATTTAGTAATGAAATGATGAGTCTAGTGTCGCTGCTTCTTGACGTATGTAATGGTATGATTTAGTAATGAAATGAGTCGATTGATCAAATCCGCAAATACACCAAAACGTTTTTGACAGACATTTGTATCACTGCCAACAGATCAAATAAGTGTTCTGCATTTTGTTCTCATTCGCTAGTGTCATATGATTGATGCTGTTAGGTAATTATCCTTCTAGGAAAATCTGGGTACTTGCACGTCGTACTACATGGATTCAACTAGTGTTTGAGGAGCCGGGGTTTCACCGGCCTGTCCAGCCAAACCCTGGGGCAGTTGCAGTGTAGCTGTTATGACTGCTAAGATATAGATTTACGGTTGTTCTAAAAGAAAAATGTAGGAGTACGTGTACACTGACTGCACGTGCACAGGCCAGACTAAAACCTTGTTTTATTCCGCTGGAGCGGAATATCTTCCCCGGAGATGTTGTATAAAATGCATGTACGCGATTGTTATGCTCTGATCTTTCTCTATGTTTAACACATGGACTGGTATATTTATTTTTTAGAAGTAACAAAATGTGATGAAGAGAGCCCCTTGGCTTTTAGAAGAATCCAAACTAAACCTATTACAGAAGTTTCAATAAGTTTTGTAAGTTTTGAAATATAAAATACGTCGTAACGTCAAAAAGTCTATAAAACTGTTATTAAAAAACGTGTATTTCTCGGCATAATGAACACTTTAAGTCATAGGTGTGGCTGGGCAAAAAATCTGGGGGGGGGGTTCCAAACGGAGGGTTGGGGACCCCCCTAAATTTTCGATTTTATGCCATTTTTGGCCACTTTTTGGCCAAAAATGTGGGGGAGGGGGTACGAAAAACCTGAAAATCTGGGGGGAGGCGTCGCCAAAATTTGTCATTTTGGTAGGGGGGGTACCCGCCCCCCCTAACACATCTATGCTTGAAGTCATTCATTTGGACTTTTTTGAAAAAATTTGTCCTACAAATACCCGACTTTTGGCCAGTTGGGGGGGCAGGGGGCCCCCAAAAATTTTTGCGGGTAGTTTGAAAAAATGTGTGGGGGGATTCCTCCCCCACACGCCACACCTCCCCCAATTACACCTATGGGGAGGAGCGGTTTGTAAAACGCTGACAGGAACGTTTTTAAGCCAGACGTTAGCTAGAAACATTATATATACACCGTTGTCTTTAACAACAGCAAACAGGATACGTTTTACCATTTTTAAAAACAAATAAAAAATAATAAATAAAAAACACTAGTGGATCAAACAACTTTTAATATTATCTAGCCAAATATAAGTTACTGATCTGGATCATTCGTTTGGTTCGCAAATGTTATGTGTTTCTGGCACCCCCACTTTGACAGCATGATTTTACAGAATTACAAACGTGGATCAATGAAAATAACTGGTGGATCATTCATATCTTTGTGTGACTAATGTGGATCAAAGCCAATTGCAGTTGGATCATTATGTGGGGGTGCTAAGGGGTCACACGTTAAATTGAAGACTTGTTACCAATTTATTATTGGTTGGGACTGGGTTCAGCATCCCAATCGATGCAAATTACCTTTGAGCAAATCAGCTCAGAATTTATCCAGCGAGAGTGTAAAGCACTACCTGGACACAAGGGATTGTGAATTACGCAGGGCACACCAGGATGCTAGGTTCAGCTCGTTGATTAGCTTCACCCAGCAGCTTCTTCTTCATGGCATTCCAAGACTTCGACTGGTCAGTCCAATTCAACTTAAGATCATTTACACCACAGGACACAATGATTAGCTTGCAATCTGACAAACTCCGATTACGCGAACTTATTTCTGACGACAGATCTCAAAATGCACCACCGGATATCGGAAGCACTTCACCTCCATGTGTCGAGGAGATGTAACGACATTGGCTATCGGCCAACAGCAAAACGGTGAGTCTGGGGAAAGGCTCAATCTCCAGTGGTACACGAGTGAATCTCATCAGCTGAGGCATATCCCAGGCACACGAAACACTCTTTGGCAAGAAGCTCCAGTAGCTTGCCATACTGATTAAACCCAGGATATTGCACAGTCACTTGAGTGTGGCTCATCCGCAAACCACAAGACCACACATACTCAGGAGAAGAAGAACACACAACAAACTTGTGGTTTCATTTACTATGAGGCGAAGATCCCACAATTTCCAAAAACGCAATCGTAAGAGGGGTTTGGGAGACCACTTAACTAAATGGGCAATCACACAATAATAGACCAGAGAAGAATAAAAATCCAATGCAAATTAATAGCAAACTTGTGCTGATATGCCCAGTGGGAAATGCCACGAGGAAGAAATTTCGGATGATTCAACAGTTCCTCACACAGATCAAGTCTGCCCTGCTGATAAAGAATAATATACCAATATCCCATTTCAAAACGACGTAATACTCAATCCAGACTGATTCATGTGATCAAAGGCATAATATCGAAATAAACGATGCTGACTATTAATATACGCAATAATTGACATTGTAAATCTAAAAAAATGACAAGAAGCAGTAACAAAAGATAATAAATGGACGAGGTTATGTGGCAAATATGAAGGTGATGCGCTAAAACGAACTAGTCAATGTTCAATTTCCTCTTCAGATTTGATCCAGTTTCGGATACGGGAGCGAGCAGTAGTAGCAGTGGCTCGACGAGGTCTCGAACCGAAATGACCGGATCGTAAGAAGGTGGCTGACCCTGTCTGTCACTAGAATCTACCTGGTTCGAGAGTTCAAGAAGATACTGCAGCTTTAAGGGACGGGTGATGAGTTTGCCTTTGCGAAGTCGTACCCTTGCGGAGCGACAAAGGTTGTCACGGCTTAGAATCAAGCCGTCGATAACACCAATCATCCATCGAGCGCGCGGAAGATTAGATTTGATCAAGACAGCCGTTCCGATTTTAGGCTCAAGGGGACTAGAATTACGCTGTTGACGACTATGCCACTGATCACGAAGCCCTACCAAGTACTGATTACGCCAGCTTTTCCAAAACGAATCCAACATCGCTTGGATTCTTTTAAAGCGTAATATTAAAGCATCAGAAGAGCAAATTTCTAGTTCTGGACCATCAGTGTCCTCAAATCTGGGAAAGTCAGATCGAGAGCGCAGAAGGAAGTCAGCTGGAGTTAACGGCTTATCGCCTACTTCAGCTTCGGAATACACGAGTGACCGAGTATTGACAACACTAGCAATATCGGTGGCCAAGGTTTGCAATTCTATGAATGAAAGCAGCTTACGATCTAACGACTTATTAAGAGCAGTCTTGACAATCCCTACCATCCTTTCGTAGAATCCGCCCATCCAGGGCGCCATCTCAGGAACAAACTTTCAGTCAATGCCCTGAGTAGCTGAAAAATCTTGAACCTTCGATGATTGGCACAAAGTGAGCCACATCTTGCGCATAGTCTTATCTGCCAAGTGGAATTGCTTTGCATTATTCGAAATGATCAATTTGGGCTTACCGTATGTAGCCACAAATCGACGAAGACAGAGTAAAAATTCCGATGTGGAAATGTCTTGGACAACTTCAAGATTAATTGCTCTAATAGCACTGCATGTGAACGAACAGATCAAAACTTTCTGCCACTGTTATCATGAGTTCGAATATAAAGTGGACCAATATAATCGATGCCCACATAGGAAAGGGATCACAAGGTTTAACTCTAAAGGCTGGCAAAGGGGGTTCAGGTGGTACGGTAAACGGCCCACCAGCAACTCTGCGGCAAACACGGCAACGGCTGAGCGCTTTTTTAACCTCACCTCTACCTCCCACAATCCAATAAGTGTTTCGTAAATAAGCTAAGGTATGCTTGACCCCAGCATGGTGCAACCGCTCATGCTGGTCGAGTATAAGCAAATTTGTGAAAGGATGACCCTTATTTGGCAAAAGGATCAGGCATCGCGCAGACTCGGATAAATCGGAATAATCCAAACGTCATCTACAACGAACGAATCCGTGCTCATCGACAAAAAGGTGTAGTTGCCGCCATGACGACTTTCGACCTTTTGCCACACGTTCTGGCAAAAAGGGTTTTTGAACTACCTTGATCCACCAGGTAGTTGCGCTTCGAATCTCCTCAGCCGAAAGAGTTCCATGGAATCGAGTAGAACTTTTGCAGTTACAAACAAATCGGTGAACCCAAGCAGTGATTCGGATGAGCCGTCGAAATGACGAAAACCGATCCAATTGAAGAAGTCCAGCACTGGTTTCACATGCAAGTTGAACGGTGTCACGCTGCGCGGAATTTTCTTTATCTATAGTAGACTCTGAAAGGGGATCAAAGTTGGGAAACACGACTGACCAGGTAGAACCAGATTCAGACAGGCAGGAATGTCCCTTCCACCGAAGCTGCGACTCCGACAGACCATTGAATGTAAGCATACGGGAAGGCATGTCTGCTGGATTTTGGTTGCACGGAACAAGACCGAATTAAGTGGTGCGATGAGTACGGATCTCTTGCACACGGCTTCGAACAAGTGGCGTAGAAACGTCCTTCCCTGCAATCCAATGGAGTACCGCTTTCGAATCTGACCAAATATGTTTTACTGCGATTGGTAAACGAAGCTGTTCTTCAACGAACGAAAGTATACGAACACCAAAAACTATAGCATCAAGCTCCAACCTAGGAACCATTAATGGCTTGATCGGACTAACGCGGCTTTTAGAAAATAGAAGAAATACATCGGCTCCGGAATCATGTCCTACTCGTAAGTATAATACAGCGGAGTAGGCTTTAGTAGACGCATTGCGAAAACAATGGAGCTCGAGAATGCTTGGCAACTGAAGGAGTGGAGAGGAGATATCAATCGCGGAATCGCATAGCTGGGAATTTGCTGAAAGCTCGACAACACGTGCTTGCCCAGCTCTAGCAATTCCTGGGGTAATGGATTATCCCAACCGATTTTGCGCTGCCAAATTTGCTGAAGCAAAATTTTTCCTGTGATGGATGTGAAACCGCAAGGATCGAAAACGTTAGCTATCGCACGCAAAAGTTATCTCTTCGTGCCTATGCTAGTAATGTCAAAGAATCCAACAGTACAAGAAAGGGAATCTGTTTGCAAATTCCAAGTAATTCCCAGGACCTTGGTAATTGCTGACTTGCCCCGATCAGGTTCAAGAAGAGATATCATTAGCTCTGAGGAATTGGAATACATTCCCTCAAATTCATTGACGCGGCTCGGAAAATATCCTTAGCTTAGGCATAGTACTCATAGGCAGCTTCCATATTTGGTCTACCACCAATGACGTTGTCAACGTAAATATTGTTAAGGATTTCCTGAAACAATGGCGTTCCAATGCCATTCAAGTGATGGGTAATGGTACCAGCTAAGAAGAAGGGGCTAGCATTAACTCCAAATGGCACACGACAAAAGCGATACTCAATAAGATTATCAGAGGAAACCGACAGGGAAGTGTATCTCACCCACAGAAACCTTGTCACATCTATGTCAGGCTTTTGCAACATAACTTGTGAAAAGGCCTTTTCGATGTCACTAACGTGAACAATTTGGTGCAAACAAAAACAGAGCAGCAAATCACCCAAGTCAGCTAACAAGACTGGTCCACTGTATATATATTCATTCAAACTTAACTCTGAACGACTGGCCTTACTTGATGCATTTTAAACGACTCTATGCTTGGTTGTAGTCTTCTGCGGAGTTATAACACAATGATGCGGGATGTAGTAACTTTGATCACCGTCGAGTTTCGATGGAGTCAATTCAATTATGTCCTTACTGAGCTGATCCTTAATGGTAGCGTCGTAACGCTCTAGGATCTCTGGAGTCAGCCTATTTAACAAAGAAACCCAACGTCTTTTGGCTAACCCATATTATCGGGGAGCTGGTCCATCCCTGGCTTCCATGGCCATTTGACCTCATACCGGGAGCCATTATATCGAATCGTACGATTAAAGAAATCCAGTGCCGCCTCACTGTGATCTGAGTCACGAGGATGCTTGATACCAATATCCTCTAAACGCCAAAAGCGTTCCAGATCAAAGTTCACGGAATTAGCGGAACCCACCTTAGATAGCAACATAGCAGTGCGATTCGATGGAGCCGGATTTCCTTCCAGCCTGCCCGCGGTGATATATCCAAGACTGGATCCTAGAAACACCACCCCGTTCGAGCATTTAATCTGCTCAGTAATCGTAATCGTAACTAATTTAATCGTAACAATAATCACCGCCAATTAAAATATTTATACTCACCATTTCTGGTTGAATAAGAACGGGTTCTGCAAGTGGAATCGGGGACACAAACGGAATAGCGTTCACATCGAGGGGGACTCTCTGAACCGGGCACGTAAGGACCTCAGTGGCATTAGCCGTCAGTGTGGTTTTTCCACCGTTACGAAGAAGCACGTCAAACTCAAATTTTGTAGGTAATGGTCTTACGCTTGGTATTGGAGAATCCAGCAATGGAAATGGTTTCTTCAGCTGTATGTCGAGCACCGATTTTCCGACATAAATCGATGGTGATAAACGAACGGGAACACCCGGTGTCAAAGAGAAGCCGAGCATTCTGAGGTGCAGTAGTGCCAACAACCTTGGCACTAAGCTGTCTGCAAAATCGTCTGTTCACCCTGGGATAACAGATTGCATTTCCTGTCACTGGAACGAATTCGGAGGCATCTACATTCATGGACTGAACCGGAAGTGAGGACTCTTGACCTCGAGATTTGGCAACCGTAGATCCGAATTTAGAATCGCAGAGGCTACGATGATGTCCAGTTTTCTTGCAGTAAGCACAGGCAGATCGACGGCGGCAATCCCGCACACGATGCCCTGCTTGCAGACAAGACAAACATCGGTCATTCAATTGTTGTCGTCGAGAAGAAACATCTGGATAGACTGTGCATTGGTCGCTATAGTGACCTTGCTTACAGTACGTGCAACGTATTTTATTCTCTGTCGAGGACGAAACTAAGCTGGAACCTGTAGGACGTTGCAACGACCGACGAGAATTGCCCTTAGTCTCACTGACGAAACCCTTAACCCCAGATTTCTGATTGCTGCTGGAGCTAGAAGCTGACACACCGCCAAAAGTTCGTTGGCTCATATCACGGGCATGGACTTCCTCCTTCAGAAGCTCACGGAGCTTGGAAAGGGTCCAAACATTATCGTTTTGACTATGCAACTCCATGCGAACAAACTTCGGCAACTTGGACAGAACGATTGGGGTGAAAACTTGACCGAAATTGTCCTCTAGCAAATCCAGAGCAACAAGGCTTCGAATATGTTTTTCACAATCATTAAAAATCGACTGAAGCAGAGAAAATTCATGCGAAGCGGCAGGTAAAGCCAGCATTGCCTCAAAATGAGTAAAAACGAATGTAAAACGTAATACACACCGGATAAAATCTCAGCAAAACCAAACATCAGTACGTCACATATGCGTACTGACACCAGTCTACGCGTGTCTAATCGCAGCTGGAGCCATGAGGTCACCATCAGAATTTTTGGAGCAACCGGCACTCATAGTTTATGAAAACAGTCTAGGATTTGTAAACTCTGAAGCGACGCTTTGGCAACCTGGCTTCAAGCACGTCTTCGTAAAATGACTGGCTTGTAAAGTTGTAGTTGTATATGCAAAATGTCAAACGATTATGCCAAAGTACCTTAATGTAATTGACACGCACAAATTTTGAATCATCTTGACTATAATCTAGCTTTACGAACGCAAAGATTAACGAAACCATGTATATTTCGCATAAGTTGAGACAGTTACTAGGTGCATTAGGTGGAGGAAACGGGATTCACTTGGTTAACCACAGTTCATAAAATCTTCGTTCATCCGTGTGCTGCGCATACCTATAATGCCACATTTTTTTCACGTTCCTCGCATGCCGCAGAAAAATTGAAGCTCATTTAAGGATCCTTTTACACGGTATAACAAAGCACTACATCTGAAGAGTATCTGTGCACAATTACGCCTGTACTGTACCTTGTACACGGTTTTCAGCACAAAACCAAGTTTGTATGCATGATATTTTGAGTTTTGACGCGACAACATCGACTTGGAATGGCCCTACGGGACGCTATGTGGAATTCTTTCATTCTTTGCACCAAATCAGTATTATATATTAAGTGGCAAAAGGCTAACTAGCTTTTCCAGCATTGAACTTTAAACTTCTACCATCCCCCCTCGAGCCCCTCATAGATGGCTCTCATCTTTAGTTATACTGCATCGGCCAAAAAAATATTGGAAAACAGAAATAACGTTATTAAGCTAAGCAAAGTATGCTCCTGATGCACGACCAAATGGTTACCGTTGTTAGCACCAAAAGCGCAAAATAATAGTGCAATTTACACCAAAACCAAGTGCAGATTGACTAAAGTATTACCCGGAACCCGGGGCTTGGGTCTGAGGAAAGCCGTTTAGTTCTTACCCCAGGCTGTGTCTGAAGTTTTTGATCCGGATCCAACTTTGCCCCCTCCCATTATCAGTTAAAATTGAGTGTAGATGCAATTTTGAGTGCAGTTTCATAGCTATTAAAGCAACCTCTCCTCTGCCCATGTCGCTTATTGCCGCTATCATCATAAAACGCCCAGAACTGTTAAAACTGGTTACTATCCAAACTATTTAACTTACTGTAAATCTAGAAAATTTTGCCGCTATCAACAATATTTAATGAGTACAGTTTAGCAATTGCCACTGGTGTACTAATGCCCATATTAATTGATATTAGTCAGCAATATTAGATAACTGTTATACATCTAATTTTCTAGATTTTCAATCAACTGATATCTTTTATATCTGAGAACTGTTATCTATTTTTCCTGAATGACAACAGTGATCATCAAAGAATAGATAACAGCTAGGAAATTTTTTACAGTGTAGCCAAGGTGTCAACCAACTTAAAATTGATCGAACTGAAGCAAACTGTTGAACAAAGAAAGCCAGACGTCATCGCCATCTCCAACACATGGCTGAACCCTACATTAAGCTCATTGGGCCAAGGAAGTACCAGTGCTACCGTAAGTAACGGCCCAACGGCCATGGCAGCGGAGCTCTACTGCAGGTCCGGGACGAACTCTTACCGGCTCAAGTATCTTCCCTACGACCCTCAAGAAGATGAACACATAGACAAAAATCTGCTCAACTGGGTAAACGCCAACTGCCAAGACGTAAAAATTGTTGGTCACCACACGCAGATAAAAACAGAGCCGGCCAACAACTGAGCATATTACTTGAAAGACAGTGAGCTGTCCGTTCTCAACATATCCAGGGCCGGACCACAAGATTCGGTGGCAGAGTGTCTGCTATTGACTTGATCTGGCTTCCGAAACTGTTCGCTCATGTGGTATTACGGCACCACCGTGGAACGGGGGCGTATCCAGTGGGATGGGTCCAAGGAGTTCGGACCCCCTTTTGGAAAATTTTTAAAACCTTCAGCAAGTTAAAAGCCTGAGACACCATTTGAATTTTTCACGTTTAACGTTATTGTTTCCTAATGTACCACAAAGCTTTGTTGTGATTTCTTGCTGCAATTAGATGCTTAAGAAGTTGCGAAATAGTAGCAAACTGATTTTTGTTTTCAAAAGAACATTAATGCAAAAGTCCTCTCACTAGATTAATCAAGCGAACTTCCACAGAGGTCAGTGAGAATCAATCACCCCTTTCAAATATCTTCATTGCCCCTTCCTCTTAAATTTAACACGTGTGTAATCCGTACATTTGAACTGTTGGGTGTGAAAAGTATTACTTTCTAACATCTTAGATAGAGATTTTAGTAATATTTCTTGAAAGTTTGAAATGTTTCTAGAAAGTTTGAAATGTTTCTAGAATGTTTGAAGTATTTCTAGAAAGTTTGAAATGTTTCTAGAAGGTTTGAAATATTGCTAGAAAGTTTCAAATGTTTCTAGACAGTTAGAAAGTTTTCTGAAAGTGTGAAATTTGTCCACATGTTTCGAGACATTTTTCAAATATTTCTAGAAAGTTTTGACATATTTCGAAACAATTTTGATTTTCAGTTTTGCAACCTTCAAGACATGGTGACAACTTTCGAGTCGTTTTTCTCAACTTTCCGGAAAGCTTCTGCAGTCGCTGTGGAGTTAAAGCTGACATGCCCATAAGACGAATAGATCTCGCTCTCAGGCCCCTGTGCAGATCCGCCAAGCAAAAAGCTGACGGAAGAGAAGCGAGACGAATGGCACCAGAGTAAGTTGAGAAAAATCCCACTTTAAAGGAGGAGGAACGAGGAGTAATGTGACTTTGGCTCAGCCGAGTCGGATAAATCGGTAAAATCCGAAAAATCGGAAAAAAGCTAAAAGGAGCAAAGCTAAGACTAGATTTGTATGGTGTATTCGGACGAGACCAGAAATATCAACAACCGCAATTCCTCCAATTTTTAAAAACTGTGAGAGAGGGAATATTTAATAAGATTCAAAATACATTTTGTGTCCACTCCATAAGAATAAATTGAGCCCGCCAACTTTATGCAGGTGGCGCGGTCTGAAGCTAGTATTCACAGCGCTCACCTAGATTGATCTGCTTCCACTCCAAAATTCAAAGCTTAGGCGTAGTAGTGGATTGAACCTCAACTAAAGCCAATTTGTTTGTTTCTGAATTTTATGTGGTTTAAAGAAGAACAGGCTTTACACTGGGTATTATTATGTCGTAATCAACCATTCCCTTGTCCATTCAATCCATTCAATAAATATTTTTAAATATTGCAATTATTGCTTGGCTTTCTGTTTCGACTCTCGGCATAAAGGGGTGGGGGTAAAGTGTAAGGAGCATAAGCATACAGGTAGGTCCATAGGTGTACCTGGGGGTGGGGGGGGGGGGGGGGGGGGGGGGAACCCCTCCCCCCAAATGGAAAAGTGCCGACGCCACCCTCGAAATTTTGGAGGCAGACCCCACCCCCAAATGGCCAAATTCCAGACCCCCCCCACCCAAATTTGCCAGACCCCACCCTCAAAATTTTGAAAATTTTGCCTCAAAATTAGTAAAAATTCGAAATTTTTTGGAAAAATT
>JASAND010007996.1:0-23636 GCA_030248195.1 Trissonchulus latispiculum | reverse complement strand
AATCAGTTATGCCAGGTATAACCGGTTTCCCAACTTAATCAAGACTTTAAAACTACGTAAGGCAAATTTGTGAAAAACTTGCAATTACGGTCTGCAATTTCACAAAAACCGTTGAAACAATTCCTTATTCTGGTATAGTGACGTCGGTCTGAAGCTATGAGTCATCCCAACAATTAGTTTAATTAATCAGTTGTTGGTATTGTTTGCATCAGGATCAGTGGGGTCTTCAACCGTTATCATATTAGCTGCGCCACCGCCATTTCATAATAATGGTAATTTTACTAATGCTCGTTGTCCGCACTACAATTTGTCATGTTTGATTAGGGTAGGAATCTAGTTTGGAATCTAATCTAGTGAAGAGTTGCATTCATAGGCGAGTTTTATTTAGATGCTGCATTGATTCAGTGGGCCTTTCAATCGATGAAATCTACGTTTTTCGAAAATAACTTGAAATATGTATTGCGAAAAGAAACATTGTTCGGAGTTCGGACTCACAAAAGCTATTGATTGATAATCTTATTGGGCTTAGTGTAGAATCTTTAAAAGTGCTATTTTTCTAGCCGTCCCGCTATTTCTTGCTTCAAATGGCATTAAACAACAAACAACGGGCAGAATTCTTTCATGTTTGGTGCAAAACTAAATGGTTAAATTATTTATTTTATATTTATATTTTATTTTCACGTGGCATGATAGGAGTGTATGCTCGCACAAAATATTTGCTTCCGGAGTCTTTTAGTGTTCGGTTAAGCGGCCAACATTTTCCAACTTTTTGACGTCTCTTCAGTTTTACGCTTGATTTGCACTCTACCAGAAAACCATGCCATGCGTAAGTTACCCATCATGTCTTCTGTCAATATGCTAAAGCGTATATGCTTTCATTGAACCAAACACCATGGTGAATATTAGATGCCACGAAAGTGGGGGCCTTGGATCAGTTCTCGAGTGCCGGGCGAACTACTGACAGCCCACTAAGAACCAACGACTAACTAGATCAAAACCGCACATGGCATATATTCATGCAGAGACTCACCTCTCAAAGGGGATTACAAAATTGAAAGGTGCATCAGTTCTCTTTTGCTATAATCTGTCGCCCAAAGAACACGCGCAGACACAATTCCAGACCAATGGGCTGTACCTCCATATCAGCAAATTCAAATTTGCCGAACCCCGGAAACAATTCTCGATAATTTCGACGGTCAATATTTTTGACGGTTGTTCCCAAATACCCCGGCACTGGCCCGACAATCGTTAGTCATGGTGCCAATGAGCTTAGTGGCTACCCAATATGTCCTAAAGCTCATTGTACCAGAGCGTGTATGGATCGAATCGAAGCGCAAGGGAAATCTCGGAGAGTTTATATTGAGTGTCACGAAAACCGTTCCTGACAAGCTATTGCGTGCTGGTTAAGAATCTGCGACCAAGCATGTTTTGGCTGCGCGTATGGTGTATAGGCGAAAAATAAAACCGATCCAATAAATTTGGAGCGAAAGTGTCCTCGTCTCCGCTAAGGGGGGTCCCCATTTTGCCAGCAAGAGTTAGCTCATATTTGCAGTCCATAGAATGCTTCAAATGTGATACAGATGTAATGTCCCCGCTGTCACCCCCTTTCCAAGTCCCTTTTCAATTCTTAGCTTTCGTAGTTTCCCCTAAACCTCTCTAAAAATCCCCCAAATCCCCCTTAAATATTATGTTATTATAATTGTTGGGAAGCCCGATAATTTTGTATTATTTTGAGTGTAAAATCCCCACTAAATAATTGCAGTGCTAACTTTATGCTCATATTCTGAAAATCATTTAAATCCGTTAATTTCTCTATTTTCCGAGCATAAACTTAACCTTGCATTTATTTCACAATTTGTGTTGGCTTAGCAAAGATAGACCCTCCCGTTCCCAACGCATAACAAAATTCTCCTTTAACGCTGACGTCACCCTTTCATCAGTTGGGAGTTTTTCAAGTTCGCGCACGGTCGGGTTTTCAAGTTGGGGCCTCCGTTTCTCGCAAGTCCTACACCTAAAAGTAAGTTCGGGTATTTTTCCCTTTATTTAAAAATTTACCTAAATTATCTTTTGTTAACCCCCTTCTTTACCCCTAACCCCTTTTCACTTCGTGTTCTATTAACTCTTAACTCTCCCTTCCCCTTCCTTTTCCTAATCCGCGGGGTTGCCCCGGTCCCCCCGGGTCAACCTTTTCTAGCTAACTTCCCTCCCCTAATTTTGTAGTTTCCCTCCCTCTTCCCTATTGATTTGCTGGTTCCCTCCCCTCTGTGTTTGTATTCCCTTTTGTACCCTTGTTCTGTTTGTTTTGCGGGTAATTAGCCCGCTAATTTGCCTTTCCTCTCTGGGTAGCCCGGAAGGATTTCCCTGTTGTAACTGCCCTGCGCTCGTACCATTAAATTAGCCAGTTGTCTTTGTGTTTATTTAATTTAATTCTTATTAACTGTGCTTAACTAGTCTGACCTTTGTAATTAGCTAGGTAGCGCTCTGGGAATAGCCCGGAACTGTTTTAGAACTGAGTCTAAATTTTGTGTGTGTTCCCCCTTTTGTCTGGCGCTCCGTTGGCGTCCCCCAAAAGCCGTCTGTTCCCCCTTGGCGAGGCAAGTCGGTGGAAAAGAGCCGCCTGGACTAAAGATCTCCACCCGCAGTCGTCGGTCAGCGTTCTTTGCGCACAGTTCCACGTAAAATTTGGTGTGTGAGCTCAGCGGTTTAATTCCCTAGCTCCCCCATATTTTACACAGACATGTGCTAAACATAGGAAAATAAAAAGGTTACGCTAAAAGATTGTTGTGGGATTTTTTTGTTGTATTAACAACACAGCTTTGAAAGTTTGCATACATGTTAAGGCATGTTGTAGAGTGCAGGAACTTACATTGTTGCAATTCTGCTGAGTGGTTTATTAGTAACAAAAATTGATTTATAAACAGTTAGTAAACCTTGCTAATAGAGTGCATGCTTCTGTTTATATCAGTGTGAAACGTGTGTACCGTTATAGGTACCTATTTGCTAATCTGTTTACTCTGCCAATTTTCAAACAAGACAAATTGTTACTATAGTGCCTTTCAATCAGTCACTTGGGTTCACGTTCAAACATACTAAATAAGGCGATCCGTATAGCAGAAACTGTGTCAAAAATTTGTCCCTCACTGTGCTGAGCTCAGATAGGTGTTTAATGTGCTGATTCCTTTTGGAGATAGTAACTTTGAACCACTATTACTCATTCATTATTTGGAACATTTCCTCCTTTTAATGAGTAGACTGAACGGAAACCATTTTACAGTATTTTAGAAGAAGTATAATCTTTCAGTTTATTTGCAGGCTGAAGTAAATTGTTTCGCGGAACATCGGCTATATCATTCGATACATCTATCGAATAGCTGGGTACCCAGTTTTAGGTATTTTAAAATCGCTCTTCGTTATGGAGAAATAAGCTAAAATGTATGCGCAACCTGAAATTTAGCTAGCAGCATACGAGCAGCTCTAGCTAGCATACGAAATTCTGCACAACCACTAAAAAATTTCGTCGTGATTTTGCAAAAACCACATTTTTTATGATAGCAGCCCAGAGTTGGAAGTGGATCGCAATTTTGTGACCCGCGGGTACCCGCAACCCGCGGACCACTGACGCTCGATCCGCGACCCACGACGAATTAGTAATGATCATACTCGCAGAACTATATAAAAATTTCAAGTTTGACGTCATATTATGATTCACTGGAAGCAGCTCTTCGCTATGTTTACGGAAAGACAGCTTTGCAGTCTGTAGTAAGCTGTCAAGTGTCAACATTATTTTCGCGCAAACGGCTTGTCAATCAATGCAGAAGCATAATAGAATATATATGCCAATGCCTACATGTCCGGAAAACACTCCTGAAATATTTTTGACTGTTGATTCAAGACAGATTAGAAATAAGTAAGTTTATTATTTGTATTTTATAATGCATAAATACATACAAAACAGTCACAAGATTATTATCACAAAAAATTATAAATTTAACATAAATTACAAATTTTCTGGTGAAATGAACCCAAAATTTAGCTTAAAATTGGTTTGAAGAAGAATAATTCTTGACCCGCTGTGACCCGCGGGTACCCACTGACCGGAAAGTCGACCACCGGGTACCCGCGACTCACTTCCAACTCTGTAGCAGCCTAAGGGATAGCAACTGGAAGATGATTATGTCTATGTCTCCAAATATTGGCTTTTGTGAGACCTTCAAGTCGACACCCTTAGTTTAATACTATGGCTTTTGTAGCTCAGAAGCAATGTATTATTTGAGTTCTACAGGAACGACATGTTTTGACGCCAATATAAAAAATTGGCTATATCTCCTGATAAAGAAAAGCTAGAAAGATACTGTAAAAAGCAGAAATGGAGAACGCAAGATCGAGATCGTTCAAATGTTCTGAACGGAAATGTCAAATTTTTGAAACGGGATTGCGCGGAGAGTGTTAGGACGCTAAAAGAAGTTTCATCAAATTTCATCTTGATTTGTGCCAGCGATACCTGCCCAGAAGGAATCACCACCTTAAAGGGAACCAGACCACTACAGAATTACAAGTTTAAAGTTTTTGTCTAAGACCATTTTAGGAACCATGTCAAAAATAAAATCGTGTACTCGCTTTATTTTACACTGATTTTACACGTTTCCTGAAAAATGTACACGATTTAAACACGATTGTTTTATGTTACCTTTTTTCCTGCTGTGCCTCAGCGCAGCAGGTTGTTTACTTTTGCTCAGATCTCAATCTTTCCCTAGGCACTACGTTTTGAACATATGCTTTTGCATAAATGCACATTTTTAGTGCATTAAGATAGGGAATTTATGATTTGTGTGCAGACATTTAACTGAAACATGGCTGCACATGTAAATTACGCATGTATGCTTAGGATAATACTTCTAATTTCTAAATATCAAAACCGGAAATTATACAATGGCCAGCTCCCACTTCTGTTACGCAAACTTTTGCTACCCCTTTAGCACTATAAGCGAAAAGAAAGCTTAGCTAGACAGGTGAAGCGCTGATACAAACGATTAGCAATAATACAACTCCTCTCTCTTTTCCTATGTTAATTGCGTGAGCATATATAGCTGAGTGCACGCTACAGAGAGCTTTGTTGCTCTTCTGTATCGTGTACCGTGCGGATAAGTTATTTATCAGCACGGTGCACGCTGGGAGTTCTGGACCTAAACTAATTTGCTGCGCCATGCAGAGAAATGCATAGCGCAGCAGTGTGTGCAGCTGAGCTCCAACCTAGACAGCTCAGCTGCACACCAAAAAAGGCCTCCCAGCCTCGGCAATTAACTGCCAGATATTGTCACATTGGGTCCACTAGACCGGGGGAAAACATGGTGAATAAATTTTAATATTTTTGCGTATGCTTCAGGAAGGTGTAACTAATGCTTCTATAGGAAAGAGAATGCTTTAAAACTACTAAAAACCTCAAAATATGCCAAATTTGAGCATTTTTGAAGCTTAGGGTTAGTACGTTTCTAGTCAAGGTAATTGACTGCTATTCACTACATATGGTATATGTTGTAGTAATTACTGCATTCAGTAAATACTGTATTTACTGGCCGATGTCAGTAAACACGGTATTTACTAGTAAGAATGGTATTTTCATTGCATCTCATATCTTTACACGTAAATGCCATTTTTACTGACTCCTCCAGAAAATACTGTATTTTCTAGTGAATTCGGTATCCTATGTTAATTACCTTTGTCTGCGCTGAAAATCGGCAGAAACTGCAAATAGATATCTGCACTCTGCGCATAATAAGACGTCTTAAGAATGTTTCTAATAAGTTTCTAATATGTAAATTAAGCTCAAAAGGCTTGCTACAAAATGGGTCTAAAATTCTGTTTCTGCAAGTTACAATTGTTCCTTAAAGGCCTCAATAGTGAGATCAGTTACATCACTAAAAGTGCATCGTGACACCTGGGTAGATATGCAGTATTGAGAAGATTGTACACTAAAATATTACCTTACTAAAAGCTTTGGTGTGATATACTGGTCTACCCTGTAGTCACCCGAGTTCAGTTTTCGCGTGCTCTTGAAGGGCACATTAACGAAATTTTCAAGTTTTCCAGCATTCAGCCTAAATAGTTTTGTTTTAGTTGCCTGTCACCTTAATGGTTCCATACAAATCTAATTGTCTTTTTTGTCCGTATGTGAAGACGTTTTCGTACTGACCGCCTACCTTCAAATTGATTCGTTGTGACAACTATGAGGTTGGGGTGATTCGTAAACGTAAGCGATAGTAAGAACCAAACCTGCTGTGACGTAAATAGTAAGTTTGCCGGCATGTAATGGCTCAAACTGAGGCATCGCAGTGGAAACTGCGTCTGGACTGTCCACAACCTAACTAACCTAGATAACTAAATGTACACCATGCGGTAATTAATTTATTCGGTAAGCTTAAGAATTCTAGACAACAGCATAGGTTTTAAAAAAGACAAATAGCGTCAGTGCTGTAACAAATATAACCTGTAATATAGTTTTCTATGATAAGGCGTTGTTCAAGTATTTTGAAATAAATTGGCCTCGTCAGCCGTTGGCTTTATCTGGCATCTTTGATGGAAACAAACATATAATTATCTGGACCAAGGACAGGACAGATGCCCCAGTAAACAGGGATATAGTTCCTCCTATACCACTCAACAGATCTGTACCACTGTACAAATACAATTCTTCGTCAAAGCTGATGTAGCGGCTCCTTTTAGCCAGTATAACCTTAAAGTAGTAATAAGGTTCGCCATTATAATACTGCGACTCTTCTCCGCCCGTTTTGATAGTGTACTCAAAGGTCTTGCAAAAGGGAATGCAGGTTATGCCACATGCAGACTCTTCTTGTCTGCACTTTTTGTAATTGCTGCTTGCGTTCCGATTGTGCACATTCTTCACTGCTCCTGCGTCATGCATACCATCACAGATGCTGGACATGTCACTGGCACTTTCGCTTCCGTTAAAGTGGGTACAGTTGTAAAAGCATTTGTCAAACACGTGCTTACACTTAGCTGAGCAGGTTCTTCGCGCCTCCATTGGCTCAAAACTGCACTGACTTGTCTGCCGGTTCAAGATGGTATGGTGACGAATGTCAACTTCTATAACTGTTCCTCCCATGTATGATACTGTCACAGGAGTACACGAGCTGAGATCATTCCCAATAACCACATGCATCAGACCTGCCCCTTCGTCAGGCAACGGAAACACTTTCGTGGCACTTTTTTCGGTTACTGTCATTTCGTGGAGTCTTCCTTTGTAGTCGTTGCTCACGAAACGGTAACATATACCATATTCATTAACGTAGGTATCAATGCGTCCAGTTATCTCAGATTCTTCGTGTGCATGCTTGGAAAACTTTGGATCCAGAGCAGCATTCAGAAACAGACTAGTGAAGGATTGGTTTTGACTTATCAGTTTTTGTAGAACGTAGTTTTTAATGCTGACATTTACGCGAGTAGAGTAATATTGCTGCAAATCTTTTGCATAACCAAAAATAACACTGTACAAGTAATCTTGGTGTGAAGCTGAAAATCCTAAATGCTCTAAATGCGTCTTGTTTAAAAACTCTGGTGAACACAGTGAAATATTTGGAAACTGTGACAGAAACACTCGCTCAGTTTTGAAGACTGTTGGAGCAGCTTGGTAGTCGATGACTATGTTGACACAGGAGTACACTACTATTCCGAGTGAAATTAGCATGCAAACTGACCAAGCAAACTTCACCAGTAGAGACTTCGCACTAGTGATGTCACGGATTCCATGAATAGTTGTGGCATCGGCAAATTCGTTCAACTTGTCCAATATCGACGGCATGCTAAGCAGCTTCCGTTTATCTTGGTGATAAGTTGTTCAATTACCTAAAACTACATTTGAATCAGAAAATTTTTGCCAATTTAGTGGAAGCTTCTACTGCAAAAGAACACTTATAAAATAGAAGGTTTCTGTAACAAAAGTTTTGCTAACACTCGTTTGCATCAGCAACATTATTTTTCGCCCTTTTATATCGGTTAACCAGCGTACAAGCCCCTTTTATGACCAAAAACTTAACAATATCCACATATACCGTTGCAAAATTCATTTATGCTAGTATTTATGTCACTCAGTTGTTTCAAATATTACAGAAATCAGGGTTTCGTTGGAGTGCTTATGATTGTTAATTGTTAATTGATGTATAATTGTTGAAAACATTGTACAGTGCTGATCTTGTGGTAGTATGAAGGCTGTAATAATTAAACAATTGTATCCGTCTTTTTGTTCTTCATGATCGGGTTTTGATGCATTTAAAAGAAAACTTACAAATGTTAAACGTTTGTAAGTACGGCGACTAAAATCGTTCATAATTTTCAATAAGCTATAAACTTGGATGGGCTATACAGTCGCTAGAGTTTTTGAATTCCAGATGGAAGCGTTTAAAGATTTGATTCAGTCGGGAAAATAAATATATCAGGCCAAAACGTAAACACCCAAAATTACAGACCCACCTTTACTTTGCGACCGGTTGAATTCAAAGTGGTGTATAAATTATATTAGGTGTGACTAGGGAGTGTTATAGGAGGTATGACTAAAAAAATTTAAAATTATACTTGTTCAGACAGAAAAGAAAAATATTTAATAAGTGGAGAGCTGACAGCTAAAACACAGATAATTCAAATGAACGACAATACCTTTACTCCAACTTCGTGAAACTAAGCTTTCTGGGACGCGAAGATCTACGCCGAGAGGAGCTGCCTGGTCTGACAAGGTGGAACTGCATACAATTATTTGATCTGACGGGTATCATTAGAGAAATAGCTTGTGTTCAGGACACGAATTTTCTGAAAGAGGCTATTGTATTCCATCGCTACTGGCAGTTTGGAATGTTAAATTTAACTAACAATTACAGCCACCTTTCAATGGCATACATGATGACTTATGCAATTAACGTAGACATAGAGACGATGGGTTCGACTAAACATTTGGATAAAGAAAAGGAGAAAAGTTTCGGACTAGGTGATATACTGTCCTTCTTGTTGCCCTTGTCTTAAACAAAGTAGAGACCTTCAGTCATGCCTGTAAACGCAGACCGTCCCTGTAAGGTACCGCACCTTTAAGGTAAAACGGGCCGGGTACTGGAGCGGACTGGGGTTCGGGCCTGGCCGCGTATTTATCTAATGTACATTTGATTCGCGTAGCAAGTAAGTGTACTGCGATTTTGCGACATTTTTAAAATGTACATGAGATTCGCCTAACAGGAAAGTGTACAACGATTTTGTGCACCTATGAAAGTGTGCGCCGCGTTCGCGCAACACTACTTTATGTACAAAGCTATTGATAAAATGTATTTTTAGCTGTTGTCCTACCAGAAAAATGAAAACAAGCCATAAATTTGTTTCAAAGATTGGAACTCTGGAGATTTTTCAGGTTCAGTTCAGTTCAGTCATTCTACAGTCTGCCTGGGAATTGTTTTGCAACGGCTGCTAACTGCGGGAAAATCTTGGGAGTTGCCGTCCCTCCCGTCCCGTCTTATGTCCCATAGTGTTAATTTGACAGTTTTAAACAATTTGGTTGCTTAATGTTACTTAATTTAATTTAATATATTTAAATGTAATTCTAAATTGAACAGTAAAATGTTTAAAATATAACGCAATGGCAAATTTTACAGTATGATCGGTGTGCAGAGCAAGCTCAGTTTGACTCAACCAAATTTAGTGATTCCTGTTATAATTTCAGTTATTTCCGTAGTTTCTACTAATACATTTCTAATTTATGCAGCGTGTAGGACTGTGGCTGTGCCAAACCAAGGTTGCTCTACTCACCGATCATTGTGTTAAGTTTACCTTTCGTCATTTTAAACATTTTGCTGTTAAATTTGAAATTACATTAAATTACATTAAAACTAAATTAATTTAAATAATCGAACTGTTTAAAACTGTCAAATTTAGCTGGGAGGGACCGTTGCGAAAACTTCCCCGCGCACACTGCTGAATGACTGAACCTAGAAAACACTCCAGAGTTCCAATCTTCAAAAATAAATTTACTAAATTCTTTAATATATATAATTCCAGTAATCCCAATAGTTTCTACTGCAACTGTTCTGAGCACAAGATGAAATAAAAAGAAAATTATACGCATATCTGGCTTGTCTTGATTGTCAGGTAGGACAACATTTTAAAAATACATTTTCTCAATAACTCTGTACATAAAGTAGTGTTGCGAGAGCATGGTGTTCACTTTCTTAGGTGCGCAAAATCGTTGCGCGAACGGCATGTACTTTTCGAAAATGTGCGTGATATCGCCGTACACTTTCTTGCTGTGCGAATCAAGTGTACGCTTTATGGATACGCAGTCGGGCCTGGTACTTTCATTTAAAAGTTTTGTTTTGCTTTAGTTTTGACATTTTTGATTAGAAATTTTCCGCTTTCTAAAACATATTTTGGTAATTATCGGTTCATATATCTATCTTACCCTAAATTTCCTGGTTTTTATTGTCGTATAGAGTACTCTCGCATGTGGTTACCATACTTGTCTAGATATACTCAAAGTAGCTCTGATTTCTACATTAGCAACTGAAATTTTTAATACTGAAGAAATAGTCTTTCTTGATCAGTTTCCTTGTTGTAGTTTAATTACCAAAATTGAGCAGGAGGCTTCTAAGTCCTAACCCACAGCACGGAACCGCTGACTTGCGATAGCCATGAGCTGTGACGAAATGTTTAAACATTTTATCTGCGACAACATTTTATCTCACCTAAACCTGCCCCAGGTCCCGGAGCCCGCTACACGTCCCGGGGATAACCCTACTTCAAATTGCAAATCATATTTATTTGCTAGTATAGTTATCAACAATGGTTTAATGTACTACTTTCAGTTCCGTTTGGGATAAGCGATTTGCTTTTCAAACTTGACGATGGATGTCATTCTTCTTCTTCTTTCATGCGAAATGGCATCTCTAAAAGCAATTGCCAAGCACATGTACTTCGTGTTGTAAATTGCGCCTCCTTGCTGCCTCCTGAACCCGTATATTTTCGCGCTAGGCACGATAAAGGCCCGGGCCCCGTTTCACGAAGCGCTTATAGCGCTATAAGCTTATAAAAAGTGTCAATTTTACAAGCTTATAAATTTCACCGTTTCACGAAAGTCGTGTAAGTTTAGATTTCTTATAAGTTTTATAAGCAGGACGGACCACTTATAAAGCGCTTATAACTGAAAATCCTTCATATTTTCACTTCTCAGAATTATTCAATGGGCACAATACATGCTATACTTTGGCATTTAAGTTCCCCCAAACGTCTGAACTAAATAAATTCGAATTATATAAAGCAAATAAAATTAGTTGATTTATGAAAGTATTATATTAATAGTATTAAAGCATATAGATTAACAACTGATGAATTTAACTTAAACGTATTAGGTTTTAGCAGTTTACTTCTAATTTTTTACAATCCACCCAACATAATATTGTTGACCAGGTTTATCAATTCACAGATTATTTGTACACCAAAAATGACAAATATTGGAAAACTAAGTTTTATTCTCAAGTTCATACGTCGTTCATCGCATCGTGTAAATGCGTAGAAATAGCTACACATTGGCAGCTATAAGCTCTTATAAGGGCAAAAATTATAAGGGACATATAAGAGTTTGCGCAACGCTTTACAAGATCTTATAAACCGCTCATAATCCGCTTATAAATTTCCGCTTATAGCCTAATAGTAAGCGACTTTATAAGAATGTTAGTGAAACGGGGGCCCGGTTTCTTCTCTGGCGTTTCCATAGCAAACACTTTACACTACTGTAAATTAATAGCAAATACGAATAGAAAACACATTTGTAGGCTCTCTACGTCAACTGAAACAGAAAGTACTATCATAGACATAGAAGCAGCAATTTTGACTCTTTTCCTCTGCTAGATTCAATTATTCTCAAATTCTCTCGAATTCTCTGTCCTTATGTTAATACATAAGATTGAGAAAAAACCGGCGAACAAATGAAGACAACAGCGGTTTAGGCACTGAGTTCTGTGCATATATTTCTATATTTATTCTTAATAACCAAAATTAGCTGAATTTACAGTTTTAGCGTATGCTTTCTCTGTAAACAAATATTTCATTGCACCAACGCTGACGTTTGGTGATAAGACCACCTTAAAATCTGGTGCTAACTGCAGACTGGGCAGTCTTAGCCTGAAAGTAGCTGTACTAGACAAACCATGCTATCTGCTGTGGCACAAATTTTGGGTCTGATGGTTGCTTTTACGGCTGGGCTGGATCCTCTCCCTGTAATGTGCAATCAGCTTATTAGCGAAGCCGTGGACAGTTGTCCTTCAGTTTCCGAAATAGATATAAACTGGTCAACTGGCAACGATATCACTGCATTTTGTGCTGCGGTGGCTGAGGCAAATAAGTGCGGTTCTGGAGCCGTAAAGTGTCTCTATACTGGAATCATGGACATATGCTCAGACCCGGACCTCTTGGAAAAGGCAAAGCGGCATATTCCGTGCATAATGGAATCAGTCGAGGAGAATGCGTAAGCCGAGTAGCAGACATAGAGAACTTTTCATTGTCAAAATCTGTAGCTACACGTAAAACAAATTAGAGGCACAAAAAAGGCACAGAAAATACGTGCCTTCACGAAATAAAGGTCTAAGGAATGGGAGATTTCGCCAGGGAACCATCTTATCAAAGTCAGGGTCTATCCCATAGTTTCTGGATTGGGTTAATGCTGTTTTGAAACCAATCCTAGACCAATTGATCCACCTTTCTGATTCTTCTCGATTTTGAATTGCAAATGTTATAATACCAAGGTCCTCATCTCCGCTTCCAACTGAGTAGCCGACATTTTAAATCATAAAAGACACAGGTTAGGTGGGTAGCAATTTGCCTTTTTCAACCGAATTCGTAAAACCATGACTGCAGCTGTAATGTATGGCCCTTAAGCTTTGCTATTTCCAAAACTCGCTTCACAAATTAAGAATTATGTAAGGTACAGCTTTATTAAATTTAACAGTATAATTTGAGAGTTGCAATGAGGACGTTCAGTTCAGCATCGTTTAGTGATCAGATCTAAAATAAATTTACTCTTTAAAATTAAGGATGCTTGTCAGGTTAGATGTTGGAAGTTAAAAGTTAAATGTTTAAAAGGTACTTCAAAGGTAGCAAACATGATTAATTGACATATACTGAAGGGTCAACATAGGCTGTTGAAATGCATGTATACGTACTAGTCCATAGGAACATCAGCATTAGCTTTTCAAGACGTGGTTGAATCCGTGGTGTCATCAATTGTACAGCAATATCACTGTCAATGATATCCAAATTTGTTTTCGCAGTGTTAAAACTTGATTTTTAGGTATGAACTATATGATTGCGAGAAAGAAGCAATTGCCGCTCAAACAAGTTCAAGCAGTTGTGACAGTTATGAAGCAGCAATGAATTGTGAAATCACTTTGATTGGATCGAGCTGCGGTGAGGATGCTATAGATGTAATCAAATATACTAACGAAGCACTGAAGAGTCATTGTGAAAAGTATCGCGAACTGCATGCCGTTCTGTATGACATGAATAAATAAAGCATGCGAGTTTAGTTTGCGCAAGTGTAGAGAATAGAGTCTACGCTTAGGATTTAAAAAGCAATAATTTCCGCAAAAAAGGTTAAATGTTGTCAGTGGAATATTCCCATGAATCGCAGGTCTGCTGCGCAGCGGAAACTATTTTAAAGTTGATGTTCCTGAGACTTACCGTCCAAGCTTGACCAAGGCGAATTTCAAATTTAAACAGTAAACCTTATATTTTAAGGCCGGTTCACACGATCAAATTCCCGCCAATTAAATTTGATCAAATTTGACCAAACTTGCAATTTGACCGAATTTGATGGTTTGAACGGGCATCAAATTCCTTCAAATTCCGTCAAATGTGCCTTCAGACTGCTGTCAAACTATCAAATTGGTTTGGTCAGTGCGCAAAAACCATCATATATTTGGCGGCTTGCCCAAATGACATTTTACCACGTGTATCACGTGAACGTAACTCAATTTGAAGCATAGCCTTTTGTTTTTTTCACGCATGCAGCTTCTCTACGGTCTGTCAATACAATGTGCAAAATCACAGGACTATAACAACATACATTTTCATTAAATATACTTTCAATTGGATTTAGATAAATGACTACATAATTTAGGATTTTGCCAAACGTTGGAAAAAATTGACGAAATATTTGATATGCAAAAATTGCGACTGAAACGTTGCTGTAAACTGTAAATTGTTTTAGTTCTTTTTACCAACCTTTGACCCAAGGGCGTTTAGGTTTGGGTTCAGAATCACATTGAGATAACAGGAAAACGTTAGTTTGAGCTTTGGACTGACCATTTTCTGCGCTCGCAAATTCAAACAGGCGCTCAATTTGATGAAAATTTGGTGAATCATTTGATGCAATTTTGACAATGTAAACAGGCAATTTGATCAAATATTATATTGTCAAAAAATTGATCAAACTTGTTTGACGAGAATTTGATAGTGTGATCCGCCCTTTATGTAGCAGTTAGTTTGAATTGGCACATAAATATAGCTGTAAAACACTTGTAAGACTTGTAAAACCTTACAGCATACAAAAATATTGGAAATCAGTATAAGCGAATTTTTGAAGTGCTATAAGTTGGTACCAAATTAGACAGACAGCGAAGTGCAAAATTTCAGAAATTTATTAATTTAGCACAGGCATTAGCAGAAACGCCACAACCTCTACTCCAACTTCCTCTCATGAACTGTTTCGGAAAATTTCCTGAAAAATTCTCAAAATATCCTTCCAGACTCTCTAAAGCACTTAAGCCCGTTAATTATTCATTTACTTGAGTGTCTGGTTTTTGCAGTGTATTTTAGAATGCGAAAATGTATATTTCATAAAGTGACCCTACCTTTATGGTTAACTTTGTGAAAACCCTAATACAATTCATTATAACATACTAAAACTCTTGAATAACTATAAAGATAACTATACACCTTGTTTTATATCTGGCTTGCACAAGATTGAGCACAAAAATCAACTTTTATCAGTCTGCATTGTGATACCTTCCTGATCACTCGCAACGATTAGTCACACTACCTTCAGTTAAGATTCTTCAGTGATACGGGTTGTTAGCACGTTGATATTGGGGATCCGCTGCTTTGCCTAATTCCCTTTGTATTCCTGATACTTTCCATTTTTTGATTAACCCCTTCTACATCTAATTCCTTTTATTTTTTTAACGCAACTCACACCCCGTTCTCTTTCTGCTCAGTTTTCCGTCGTTCCATTTTCCATCTGCCCTCCCCAGTTCTTAACTTATTGGTAGCCAGTAAGTTCTTTGTATTATTATTATCATTTAACTAATTTTGTACCTTTATTTCCGCAAATTCTAGTTTAACCGCTAGTTGTGTAACTAGTTTGTTATTTAGTCTTTAACTAGGACTGAGTTACCTTAAATTTCTAGGTAGGTACTCTGGCGTTAGCCCGGGACACTTATTGAGCGAGTTTATCGGTCGAACTCCCCATTTCTGTTTAGGAGCCAGACAGTTCGGCGTCCTCCCAAAATATTATCCCCCACACCTTGGCTAGGCTCGCCCGGGTGGGAAGTTTTATAGAGCCACCTGAACAGAAATGTCATAGCACTCAGGATTTGTATTACATTGCGCCAGATCTAGTAGTGGTGGTAGTGCTCCGGTTAAACTCAGGTTTCTCCATTACATTTGGAACCTTTAGAGACCTAAATCAAAATTCTGATTCCTACAAATCATAGACTACTAGCTCAGAGAGTACCGTGTAGTGCAACAAATAAAGGGATTGCATAAATAGAAGATTGCAAGAACTACAGAGGATGCTGGTGCTTGATTTGGAGGATGTTCTGAAAAAAAAGAACAGACTCGTCACGTAATTTTTCTAAATACAAGGTAAGCGGGCGAGACGAATCGGATATATTATTCGCGTGCGGAACGGTCGTCAGTTGTGGAGATATTGGGTAGTCAAATTAAAATATTAAATAAATGGAAGATTCAAGAAAAATCGATTGTGTATGCCCAGTAAAGCTCAACCGCTTGCTCTATTTAAGTGCGAAGGTCAACGGCAGACTATTATCCAGTGCCGCATGTTTATTGGCAAAACCTATGAAATTCATAAGACAGCGTCAAAAGACACTTAACAGGTACCAGAGACAATTTTCATTGACATTAAAATCAAAATCTAACCTTACAAAATCTGCTTTTACAAAACATCTCCCAAAAGAAATCAAAATCAAATAGCTTTGACTTCAAACTCAGTCGAAATTAAATAATCCTGACTAGGCGGGAAAGGTGGACACAAACTCCCGATAAGACTCTTACATAAAAACTGAACTCTCAAAACTAAAAATTTTGAATTGTTATCTAAGCATACTCTAATTTATACACAAAACGAGAATTCTCCAGTGACCGTTCATGAAGGTGACACTTCATGATTGATAATTTCAAATATTCCGCACTGGAAACATGGCAAAAGTGTGATATACGGCCGTTTGCACCAAATGTGATTAACTATTTGCTTAGCAATTGCTAATTCGCAGACCAAATGATAAGCTAAACAAGTGCTAATCTTGAGCATTTGCTTAGCAACAACTCCCTTGCACCACATCTGATTAGCAATTGATTAAGAGATCATAAGTTTAGCAATAGCTTAGCAAATGGTTAGCATTGTCAAGAAATGGCGAATGAAAATGCTGGATTTTTGTATTTGAATACATCAGCTCCGGGAGTTTTATACCGGTATCATGTGATTGCAAGAACTGTCGCATCTGTTAATCACTTGCTTAACTTCTTCTCAGGAAATGCATCAGCAGCCTTCAAATTTGATGCAAGAAATCAATTTTTGAAAATCTGTTGAATTATGCATGTCTCTATCTGGCAGGAGTATTGGTGTTGTGTTAACTGTAGTATATGAAACTAAACTAAACTAAACTAATTTCCAAATTCCAAATATCTAAGAATCTTAAAATGCTTTCATCTCATTAAACTTTGCAATTTGTTTAGCGACCTTTTAATTTGGTTTCTCGTTAGCAGCAATATGGGAAATCTTTAGCAAACATTTTCGCCATTACGATTTTACTGGAGATAATTTCGAAAAATTAGCTGGAATTTTAGAGTTAATCCTCTTTCCTAGCTAAGCTTAGCTTGTGCTTATGCTTAGCAGTTGGTTAACTTAATCAGATTTGGTGCAAAGGAGTTTGGGATTAAGCACTTGCTAAGCAATTGCTTAGCACGAAATTCGCTAATCATTTGCTAATCACATGCTAATCACATTTGGTGCAAACCAGTGATAAAGATGGGTTGGCTGGTAAATACCAAGGCTCACGAGAAAACGGCAACTCTTCTCCAAGCCATGCTGAAGCCTCAACAACAACCAACACATGATACCTCAACTTTGAGTTGAAATTACTTACAACAACCGTGAGACTTACTAGTTTAACTTTAGAAACTCTTTAAAATATACCGTTTCGACAATGAGACATGGAATAATCAACGACACGTAGAAAGTCGAAAAATCGACCGAAAAACGGTTACGCGGGATGCATAGAGAGGTGTACTAAGGTGTTTTCAAGAAATGTTGCAATTTGGTTTAGTGACTGTGTCTAAATATTCAAGTTATGAATTTATTCAAACGTTTCCAGATTTGGCAGGATGAACACGTGAAATATTAAATATAAACTAATTGGGGAAGATTTTGTCCACGATAGGACACGGACATAAGATGCTTTCTTTTATGATTAAACATAACAAGGAAACAATGAAGTACAAAACATAAGAAATGAAAAACTAAAATTTTGCTGGCGTTCTCAATTGGGCAATGCGAAAATTGTAAGGCAATAAGGATTATCATTCAATTCTCGAAATTAATCCATCGAATATAAACATGTTCATTTTATTGCAGACTATAAATTAATGCAAAACTTGTTCACGAAATTATTTTTGTGCTTGAATAAATCGATCCAAATGTCCATTGTAAGCTCTATTACAGTGTTAGCATTGTACATGTTTCCCAAATCAACAATGTCGGGTCCTTCAAAATGTACCTTACATGTGAAAATTTTCTATTTGCCTACTAAATTGTTATTAGCAAAAACCGTTTTTAATATTATTCTTGTTAAAAGAACCTCAGAACATGCTGTAAACTGATCCGTTTTTGTTTGATGTCTTCAATCGATGATTATAGTGAACACTTGCAATATCAATCATAAAAGTTCCCTTAAAGTTTGGGTTGGAACAGAAAAGCCATCGAATTCGGAAAATTAACGGTTGCGAAAACTTACACATACAACAATAAGACGAAAAGAAAGTCAAGTTATAATTGCAAGTATTCACATAAAGTTTTGGCTTGAATTAATGTGCCAATAGTTTATGCTTTAAGTTAATGCTTGTATATTGAGAAAGGGGATTGAAAAGACAAACTAGTGCAAATTGCAGTTGAATCTAAAACTTGAATGTCAATTTTATTAATAGCTGTGGTGCTCATCAGGTTTAATTTAATAAATGCTGAAAGTACATTCTACCTATTTCTAAGTAACTGTTAGATTACTTCCCAGCCGATATTTTGTGAACCTAGAACCACGATTGGCATATACGGATCGGATCAATAGATCTTTATCCCCCAATCAAATTGAGGAGATAAGTTGAGAGATAAGATAAGTTGAGATCAAATATTAAACATCCGTAGACCAGTTAGCCCACACCAAATCCAGTTGTTGTCAGTTGTTGCTGAAGGGGGAATGAAGGGGGAGCAGAATTTTGCAGTTGCGATTTCGCTTCTTTGCAAATATAATATGCCTTCGTATATTTCCAAATCACAAACGAATTTTCAGGGTCCAGCGTAAATTCAGTTAAAAGACATGAACCTTTCTATCACAGTTTAAAAACGGAAAGGATGTGGTGGGAAAGTAAGGGACCAAATTTGCATGAAAGTTTTGAAATATACTGCGCAAGAGTCAGCAGAAGTTAAAAGTTAGTTAAAAGTCTGCAGGATCAAGTTTCAAACATTCTACTTAACAGTTTATCTTCACCAGATCCGGCAGCACCTCTTACATCGAAATCGCGCCATCACGAGCTTGGTTACTGTCATTACTTTTCCCATTACTTTGGTATTGTGGTATTCTTTTCAGTCAGAGTATCCAAATCCTTAACTTATGAAGCAACCAATAAATCTGTTACACACCCTATTCCGCTCTAAACATGCGGATCAAGTCTAGCACAAACTACATCACGTTTTCAACCTAATCTACGACATTTAGCACATATAGAACCAATAAATGTATTACTATTTTTTGTTTATTTTAGCAACTAACCAAAATATTGACTAGATAGTTGTTAAAATTTCATCGGATAATACATACATTTATCTCTATGTGTGCTTGTTTTAAATTTTTCAAGTGATGTCATAAGTGGTGACACAAACTGTTCTTAATCATTTGTCGCTATTGCTGGCTCCACCATTTTTGGAATCAAACACAGGTGCATGAAAATCTGGATTATGGACAGCACAGATGCTCCAGTAAACAGTGATATGGCTCCTCCGATTCCACTCAACATATCTGCACTACTGTATAAGTACAGCTCTGTGTCAGATATGATGTAACGATGTCGCTTGCTTAGTATTACCTTTAAGTAGTAGTATGCCTCGCCGTTATAAGATGGAGCGCGTTCTCTGTAGGTTTTCGTAGTATATTCAAAAATGGTACAAAAAGGTATGCAAGTAACGGCGCATTCGGCTTCTTCTTGCTTGCACCTTTGGTAGGCTTCTGTTGACATTACATTGGCTGTATTTAGTGGAACTAGATTTTCTCCATCACAAGTGTGCAATGGACTAACGTTGGCACTACCATTGAAGAAAGTGCAGTTGTAGAAACAACTGTTAAATGCATGCCTGCATTTAACTGCACAGGTTCTACGGCGATCCATCGGCTCAGTACTGCACTGACTATCAGGCTTATTCAAAAGAGTTTGGTGTCGAATATCAACCTCGACCACTATACCACCAAAATAGGATATCTGCAGCGGTGGAAATGCACTGAGGTCGTCTCCAGTAATTACCCACAAAGTACCTGTTGCAAACGAGGGCAGTGGAATTACTTTAGTTGCACTTTTCTCTGTAACGGGCATTTCGTGGAGTTTGCCTTTGTAGTCTTCGCTGACAAACCTATAGCAAATTCCGTATTCATTGACATAGGCTTTTATGAATCCTGAAATTTCAGAGTCTCCATGGATGTTTTTACCGAGCAATATCATAGGATCCGAAGCCACATTTAACATCAAACTGGAAAATGAGTGATTCTGGTTGATCACTGCTTGTAAAACTTCTTTCCTAGTGCTATCATTGTAGCTTTGACTGTATTGTAGTTGCTCCTGATCCGCTGCGATTGCAACCAAATTTTGCAAGTAGTCCTGATGTAACTCTGCATATCCTATTTCCAGCAGATGCGATCTATTGATGAATGATGACGAACATAGCGATATATTGGGGAACTGTGTTAGAAACACTCGCTCCGTTTTGAAAACGGTGGGTGCAGCGTTGTAATCAAGAACAATGTTGACGCAGGAATATATAACTATTCCTAGAGAACATAGCATGAATGCCGCCCACACCCATTTAATCAGCAAAGACTTTGCGCTTGTGATGTCACGAATTCCATGGATGGTCGTGATATCTGCAAATTTGTTCCACTTGTTCAAAACCAATAGCATGCTGATCTTTCCTATTTGAAGCTTCCTTTCTTAATATGCTGATTTGATTGGCTTAACACAGTTGTTTGGCTTAAAATATTCGTCAATGAAACAATATAATACTTTGTGATTGATTGATAGTGTACATTTAATGATTGATTTAGGCCCAACCGACCATAAGTTTGTCCTGCTAATGCTTCTGTTGTTGTAACAGAAATCGCCAGTTGCATACATGTAAAGTAAAAATCTTGTTTCCTTGTCTGTACTTTTTATAGCTCATTGGACTTTTTACCTGTGCAATATGACCGAGAATTAAATTCAGTGGAAAGAGAACCAGCAACACAGCTATATGGATTTGTAAACCAAACATATGTCCACAAAAGTGCGAATTTATTTACTGCAGACATCAAGAGTACATAATAGAGGAGAGTGTGACAGCTGGCAGGCTCTATGTTATCAGCTCTCGAGCCATGCTCTACACGCTAGTGGATCCCACCCGCAAATCAGTACCCACTACGCAATTGCGTATGCTCACTCTTTTCTATACGAAGAGGCACCACCTCCGCAAATGTGACCTATCATTCGACCCCCTCCCGCAAAACAGACCCATCACTTTTTCCAGAGACGAATGATGATTGCGGGGGGTGGCTTACGATAGAAAAAGTGAGCATACGCAATTGCGTACTGGGTACTAATTTGCGGGGGGTCCACTAGGTACGCAATTGCGGGGGGTGGGCCGTTAGAGTGCAGAGCATGGCTCGAGAGCTGATAACAGAGAGCCTGCCAGCTGTCACACTTTTATCTATTATGTACTCTTGCAGACATGAATGAATAAATACCTAACAGTTTGCAATTTGCAGCCTACATTCTCTTATCTAGTTGTAAGACATTTGTGTTTGGTTCAGTTGATATCGGTTGCTTATACAAATATCCGTTACATGTTTACACAAATATTCCTTTCAAGCTTCGGCATACTGACAATACTTTTGCCGTAAAGAAATGAAGAAACAACTGACTACTTGAAGCTAATATATTAAATTACAAAATATCTTATCTTAAGTTGGACATTGAGTTTTGTTCTACCACATTATATTATCACCTGTTTCAATATAGTCAACTACCACTGCGCGTTCTGCTTTACATGGTAGCAGAGTTGGAACTTCAATATTTCAATGGAATCAAAATCGCAAATCTCAACGGATCCTTGCTTTCGGTGTGGCAAGGATAGTGCCAATGGACTAAAGTGTGACTCTTGTGGGAACTGGATTTGTCAGGACTGTATTAACGAGGAGGATAATGGATCTTTGACGGACTCTCTATACTGGGCATTGGTGGATTTGAAGGAATTTCCTTGGGAATGTGACGGGTGTTCCGACATCCCCCTTCCGATGCAACTGCTGCGGTCCGGGTCCTTCTCCTGGAAGGAATTGGAAAACCTCAATTGTGACCCAGCAAAGGTTGGAAGACGGCCCGGGAACCCCCACCCAATTCCTGCTCCCACCCCAACCCCAGTCCTAGCCCCTCAACCGTAGCCATTGGTGACCCTATGGCTACAAAGACAAAGAGTGACGACGGCATGATCCAAGTCATGATAAAGCTCATCGAAAGACAAGAAAGAGAGCGAAAGCAGGACTTGGAAAGAATCGAACGAATGAGGGCTGAGGAGCTGGAAAGATCGGAAACTCAAAGAAGGGAATTCATGGAAGCTCAAAAAGAACAAATGGCGGTTCTGACCAGGTTGGTTGCAAATTCGTCAGTTGCCACAGAGAGACCACCACAAGAGGATTCAAACGGTGAGAGTAGACGTTCTGTTGGAGTAGCTAAGTTGCCAAAAGTTGAACTTCCACACTTTTCTGGTGACAAATTAGAATGGTTAAGCTTTTGGGAGTCTTTCCATATAAACGTTGATTCCCAACCACAACTTCAGGACAAACAAAAGCTTGACTATTTGTTTCAAGTTCTCAAGGGTCAAGCCAGAGATAAGGTGAAAGGTTTGTCTGTTGAAGGCAACAGCTACGCAGAGGCTATAAAAATCCTTCAAGAAGAGTATGGTCGACCCGAAGAACTGATTGAAGCTAGGCTAAAGGCGTTCCAGGCAATGCCGCCGGTTAAAGAAAATTGTGCTAACCTTGAGCAATTCGTAGACGAGGTTAGGGCCACAACTGCAACACTGACTAAGATGGAAGTGCCAAAAGCGGCGTTAGATTTTCAAGTATATTCAATGATGGCCAAGTTACCTAGCTCTCTGCAGAGTGAAATCAAGCGAATCAGGGTTATAAGAGGCACCAACAGAAAAACTTGGGAGATACAAGACTTCATAGAAATTTTGTCACGAGATGCGGGCGCTCTACACCACTCAAACCAAAAGATAGAGAGGTAAAAGAGAAGGATGGAGTTGGTTGTCTTCCAACTGCGGCTTCTCTTTTTCAATCTCAAACGAAAGAAGGGGCTCGTACCAGTAGGAAGTGTGTTTTTTGCGGTGATTGCCAACACTACAGCGACGACTGCAAAGTCGTTGAGGATATCAACCAACGCCGGAACATGCTGAAGACTGAAGGTCGATGCTTCGTTTGCCTCAGCACTCAACACCTGTCGAAAGATTGTCGGAAGAATAAGAAATGCTACCATTGCAAGAAACATGGGCATCATGCCAGTCTATGCAATACGAAGAAGCCGCCGTCAGTTGGTACTCAGCAACACTTGTCGTGCACGGAATCACCAACAACTCAGGATGAAGATATGGGGCAATTCCAAACTTTCCTGGCTGGTAACGCCCAGGCAGATGGTATTATCATGGCGACTTGTGCCACAAGGGTAATCCAGCAACCCAAAGAAGTAAGCTACAGAATATATACTTCGATGCTGGAGCAAGATATACGTGCATAGACAAGTCTTCAGCCGAAGATCTTGGCTTGGTTCCAATAAGGGATGTGATCCTTAAC
>JASAND010007995.1:0-46561 GCA_030248195.1 Trissonchulus latispiculum | reverse complement strand
ACAGCAGACATCTCCGTGATTTGTCCGACGGCATTTGGCGGTTTATGACAGTTTCGTACCTTCTCGGAGCTACTATCAATCGTCATCTAGACGACAATCCTTGCGCCGTTGCTAAAAGGATAAGAGGAAACATCTACATGGACAACGTGTTCATGACCGCTGACAGTTCAGATGAGGCCAAACGATTGTATTTAAAAGCGAAACAACTGTTCAAAGCTTGATTCATGAATCTTAGAGAGTGGCTATCAAATGACAAATCATTCAACGACGCTTTGGCCAAAGAAGACAAGGTGAAGAATTCAACCACAAAGGTTCTCGGTATTATGTGGGATTCCGAGAAAGATTCTTTCCGAATTCGATACAAATCAGAACCATCTGATTCAATTGTCACAAAACGTTTGATACTGCACATGAGTTGCCAAGGTGTTTGATCCTCTTGGTCTTGTGAATCCCATTGTCATTCCTGGAAAATTGAAACTGCAAGAACTCTGGCGAGAAGGCAGCGAATGGGACGAAGTTGTATCTGAAGCTCATCACAAAGCGTGGCAATCTATTCTGGATGACTTTGCACAAATTCCAGGCCTAGAGTTCAGACGACGCTTGCTCTTAGAAGACAAGGAAGATATTTGGTTGGCTTGCTTTACTGACGCAAGCAGTGTCGCCTACGCCGCTGTGGTGTATTTGGTTACTGGAATGTCAGAAAAATCAGTCTCCAATTTGATATTCTAAAAGGCCAGAGTAGCGCCAGTGAAGCCATCGATGACCATTCCACACCTTTAGTTGATGGCAGTGCTGATTGGTGTTCGCTGATTGAGATTCGTAGAGAGAGAGCTTCGCCTTCCGGTGTTGAAGAAACGTCTTTGGACCGATTCCCAAATAGTCCTGCATTGGATTCATTCAGAAAAACCGCTGGAGCCATTCATGAAATTCATGAAATGCATGATTTTGGTGTTCTAACTCCCTCAGTCTTTCTTTCACCCAGTGCCAACTTCTGTCTGCCTTCAACAAGTGAAGATTCCAAAGATCCTGATTACGTTCCAACTTCAGCTAAAACTCTGCTGACGGGACATAAATAGATGCAGAAAAGATTAGACCAGTTTTGGCAACTGTAGAAGCATCAGTATCTGTTGGAGCTCAGAGAAGTCCAACGTGTTCACTTTAAGACAACTCGGGCGGAGGTGGATCGGGCTCCCACGGTTGGAGAGGTGGTACAACTGAAAGATCCGGTCCCAAGGGTAACCTGGAAGTTAGCTCGGGTAGAAGAACTTTTGCCAGGTTCAGACGGAGAGATACGGTTCGTACGGTTAATACTCCCAACTGGCAACTCAAAAAGGCGGGGGGTGAGAGATTTGGTTCTGATGGAGCTTGAATTGGATCACGTTGACCCCCATCACCAGATCCTTCTTACTGGGTTTTCCAGTGAAAGACGTCCACCCATTGAAGACGGAGTCGATGGTGCCAAACTTCAGTGGGAAGCAGCATATTGCCAGGCTTCCTCAGATGTTTGCAAGAAGTGTCAGCAGGAGGTCGCCTGCTGCCAGGCCTCCTCCGATGCCCCTAAGAAAGCTCTGCAGGAGGCCGCCTATTGCCAGGCCTCCTCAGATGCTGCGGTAAAACCTTAACGGGAGGCCGCCCATGGCCAGGCCTTCCCAAATGCCAATGCGAAGTTTCAGAGAGAAGCCGCTTACAGCCAGGCTCCTCGATGCTTCCGTGGCGGGAGAATGCTGAGAAGACAATTAACTTATTAACTTTATGAAGCTTTAAAAGAACAGCCATTAGACAGCTAGATAGAAAATAGACAATTTGTTAGAGTTTTGTTCCAATACCATAGAGTTATTACTTTTATTGATTACAATCGGATGTTAACTGCAAGAGGTGTCTCAACTACATTGCCTTTGGAATAAGCCTAACACATTGTTAGAAAGCAACCTAACAGCAGGCTATTTCTGGAAAATCGTTATTAGATCAAGTTAGTTCGAAACAACGCACAATCAATCAACAGTTCGAAACTTAGCAAACACCGTCCCTTCATATGTGCTAATTGGCACACCAAATTATATCTGGTGTGTGCGTGTGTGTGTGTGTATGTGTGTGTGTGTGTGAGAGAGAGAGTGTGTGTGCGTGTGTGTGTATGTGTGTGCGTGCGTGTGTGTGTGTGACAAACTCTTCCCATAGTCACTAACAACCAGACAACAACACACCACGTTTACTTCGACAAAACCAGGGCAGAAATCAGATTCACCGAAACAATAGCACCCCCGAAGTTGCATAAAATTTCGTCACCAATAACTGTAGATGCTCACTGGGACAAAACAAAGCCTCACGTAAATTTCAACCCACTGATCTTGAGAATTTGACTGCACTCTCTCTTTTACTTGACAGTTTAGCTAGCTAAGCCAGTGAGTTTACGCAGAAGCTATGTATTTACTGGTTACACAAAACATTACTAATTTGAATACAAGTTGAGAACCACAATTCACAATATTCACAGCGTTAACAAGCAAGGAGCTTGGCTTCAGCAAAAAAGCTAATGCAATTTAAGACTTTATGTAAACGGCAAATTTTGGATTATCTACGTATCTACGTATTATTATCAAAAGTATTGCGTGCGTCAAAATTCTCGCCGCAGAAGGCTAACCTGAAGTAGCCTACACTGGGTTAGTTTTAGCACGCTAAGCTAACCGAGTGTAGGTGACAATTGGTCAGTTAGCCTTAGCTTAAGGCTATTAAAAGCACTATGCAAGCTAAGGTTAACTGACCAATTGTCACCTACACCCGGTTAGCTTAGCGAGCTAAAACTAGGCTACTTCAGGTTAGCTTTCTGCGGCGAGAATTTTGACGCATGCATATCCTTTTGCGCAGTGCTTTTGTGGTGAGTTTTGGAAATGCTATAACTTTCGCAATTGGAAAGAGCTTTATACGTAGTTTTAAAGCTTATTATGTGAACATTCACACGGGCTAACGAAACTGGCAAAATTAGCAAAAAATAGCAGAAATTTTCAGACATGCTGACATCTAACAGGATGAATATAGACCAAATATATTTGAACATCGATTTCTCAAAACTGAAGAATCGGCCAAAAGTTCTTTTTGTGCCACTATATGAAGGACATATGGGCCGAGGGACGTTTTTTGGATTTGGCTCAGCAGGTCTTAACGGTCGAGAAAATCGGACAAATGCACGGTGACACGAAATTTCGCATCTTCGCATTGAATTTTCTTACTACTCGATACGTTTTAGCCCAAACCAAGAAAATCGTCCCTCCGCAGAAGTACGAATTTCAATTCCGCCAAAAATCGGCGGAATCCGTCGAGTAGTTTTTGAGAAATCGATGTTCGAAACAAAATAATCGCAGTTTTGCCAATATGGTTTTTCGGCCAAATCTCTAGCGTAAAGCAATAAAGTCTGGCTAATAGGCACTCATAAAATGGGCATTTGGACACTGCATCGATTGAGTATAAATAAGCCAACTTTGTCCTTAACATGTGGCAGTAATTTTGAAAAAACTGATTTCCTCGAAAATGGCCATTTTTTGACCCTAAAAACAGTTTTTTGCTTATACTGACTTAACCACTGGAGATAGCTCAAAGGTTGTAAAAGCAAAAATGTTCATTTTTGTGGCTTCTTTCCAGCGATAACAACCAATCCGGTTTCCGGTCTACCTGCTGGGAGCCTAAGGCCAAAAACCAAAACTTTCTTATCTTTTGGCCTCAAAATACGGGACTGGTCCCAGAATGCTAAAGAGCACGGAAATAGGTTATTTCGTAAGTATTAGCCATTTACGTAAAGGATTAAAGTCGTATGAGTCAAAAATACCCGATAGGAAACCAACACCTTAAGTTCTGGATTTTGGAATTGCCTACGACAGATGCGACTAATCCAACAGGTGAACTACGCAGTTTATCGAACGATTATTCGGTTGCGGGAAATGCCGAGATAGGAGCTTGTTCAAAAGTTGTCAATAGAGTGGATGGACGGATGGAGCTCTGGGACTTTTCACAGAAAACAGGAATGACCCTTTCCTGAAACAGTTTCACCTCTTTTTGGCAAAATCTACGTTATCAATTGGAATAGTATTCCATTGTAGTATGTAGAATTAAGCAGTGAATAGAGTACAGTATCTAAATAAACATGGAACGCTGTTGATTGATCCATCAGCCATTAACTGCAACAATCCTTTCTGTTACAAACACTGAGATTCGATAATTGTTTCCTGAAGAGTCGGTGTAAAAGAAATGGTTGCCTTGGTAGTGTTTCTTTTACACCAAATCGTTGCCGCGACAAAGACACGACAACCTTTCAATCCTGGAATAGAAACGGTGAAAGCTGCTTGACGTCCTCCTCCAAGGCAACCACGAAAACGATTTGATTGGTTGAATTTTCCGTATGTCCAGCAAACACCTTTGTTCTATCATAAATTTCAAACTGCTATATTTCGGCCTCCGACGCCACATGACTATGTTGATCACAGTATTTCCGACAGTTTTAGTTATAGGAGGATATTTAAGCTACAACTTCTTTTCACAGTACGAATAACTGCCACCACTGTTTATACAATTCAACTTCTTGTCCAGTGCGAATAACTGCTACCACTGTTTATAAAATACAACTTCTTGTCACAGAGCGAATAAATGCCACGACTGTTTATACATTGTTTATAAATACCAAATTCCTTACAATGCGTTTACCACCAATAGCACAGTTTAATATGATCTCGCTGAGATATTAAGGAACCTGCAATACTCGTAAATCAAACAAAATAATTAGAAAATTAAAGGCACAGTAATATGCACACAGAAATGGGGAGATCTGAAACAAAGTAGGGATTAAAAACTGAAGAAAAATTCATAAGATTGATATGTTTCATTTTTCTTTCCCTTCCCCAAAGCACAAAGCTGTCAATAATCAAAAATAGTGTGATGAAAAATTAATCACATTTATCTCATGGTAAATTCTAGTTGAAATTTTTATTTATGAAATGTTTACTAATAAAGTGCATAAGATTTGATTTAATTCCAATTAAAATATGTTGGCTTTTTTAGTGAAGGCCTAATTACACGTAACCATAAACGTAATCCTGTGATTAGTACAATTTAGGAAACTTGAAAATATGCACCAGCAAGTGAAATTAAGTAGTCCGTACTACAGTTGTCCAGTCGTCTAAGTGTGGGCAGTTGTCTAATGGGACAGTTGTCCCATAACCGCAACAGATTTCCACAGAAATTAGTTTCATGACTAGAGATACTCAATAGAAATATTAGTGTCAAATTTCTATTTTCCGGTCTTTTTTGAATGGTTGGAATCTTGGTAGCCGAAACTAAACAATTTATGTATTTTAAGCCCTGTTTCTTTAAAAACTGTTATGAATTGAACTGATTAAACACTAGTAGGATTAAACTTGTTTACTTTATTTCTTTATTGAAAGATTAAATGGAATAGTATTAACTCCTCTAATCGGCGAATTAAGGCAGCAGTATTAAATATATTAACTTTAATCTGTTTTAATCAACACTTTAATCCCCAAAGGAACAAAGTCTAATTTTTCCTTATGCAGGATATTAAACCTTATATTGAAATTAATCTAGGCGCTCTTTCTTTATTATTTAAATACAGTTGTTGGAGAGTTGTGCATTCTACAGAAGCCGCAAATTTATTTTTTCCAAAGTTAGCAGTCTCTGCTCAGTAAGTAGTATTTGAATATTTTTATTTGCTTATTAATGCTATCAAAGACCAATAAATAATTACTCATTCATTGTTAATAATATTAAATAGTTGCACCAAAATGCACTAAACGCCTATTATGTTTTGATTTTTCAGGAAATTCGCACCCTGCCCATATTACTCCAAAGTAAACTAAAACAAGAAACCATAGCTGAAATTTGTCCTGGGTATGTTCAGCCTGGCTCAGTTCAAATATCTTGAAATATCTTAATTTACAGATATTTATAATTTCTCGATTCGCTAAGAGGATCAAGCGGAAACGAAAACTATTGAGCGGATTTTCTAGGTTGCTGAATCTGAATGTGGAGTCCGCATTTCGACTAAGCTTATGGTTAGCATAACTTAAGCTTACATTTTAATCTTGCAGCTTTAGCTTACGTCGAACAAATGAAAAGCTTAGCGAAAAAATTCTGTTCTTTCATCACTGAACTAATGTTTACGTTAATGTGACCTTGCTGTCACACTTGAAGCTGAAAACTGCACAGCAAGGTTTTCAGTCAAGTCATTAAAACTTAAATTTAATTTGGGACAACTAGTTACTTAGTTAATTAGTTAGTTAGTTAAGTTAGTTAGTTAATTAAGCAAAAAATCTATTAAAAGGAAGGTATGACTTACTTTTCGCAATTCTTCTTTTTCCTGGCGAACATACAGGCTATCAGCACTGTCGTTGACATATATCCTGCGTTCGCCAGTTCATTTTCTGGTACTCTACCACTTAGTAGCATTACCATGTCCATAAATATTGCATAGAAAGACTGAGCACTAATATCAGGATAATGTAATCGTTCTACATATTAAAGTAATGACTAAGTGAGTAAATAAAGCAAGCAGACCAGAGAAAGCGTATGGATGCACATGTAAAAGATGACTGAACAAATAACTGTTAACTTATCTTTGGGGTAATTGGGAGGTACTCCTGAAAAGGTTCTTTCGATGCTTTATGTTATTCTGTGGATATATCAGCATCTGCTAACGGGGTTTAATAAATCTAACAAGACTTAACTGCCTGTAACTTAGTTGCTTCCTTGCTCACGATACATGTCCGGTACTCCTCTATGCATGTATACTCAGTACCGCCAGTGCTTTCAGTACCCCTAGTAATAATGTCGAAGCCAGACAAATCTGCCAGACATCTGGCATGCCAGATAGCAAACTAGGATTGAAATATCTTTATTTGACTATCTGGCTTGCCAGATAGTTATCTGTCGTAAATTCTAAGGCATTTGTCTATCCGGCAGAAAGTAAAATCGCGCCAGATAGCAAAATACTAACACAGAGAACAATAATGCTGAATTAAGTGTCAAAACTGACAAATTATGTTATTTAATAAGAATATAATGGCAGTGTAATTTCTATGAGTTCTAAGATATCAAAATTTAAAATAATTTTTATACTAAAGCGGAACTAGGTATTTTGAAAAATATTGTGAATTTCTATATATAAGTTGTTTACGATTACAGTGCTTAGTTGAATTTAATTTATAAAAGTATAAACCGCTTATTCTGTCAAAACTGATTCTGCGAAAGGAACTGCGCCCATTTTAGTTGGAATTTAAATTCCGGGTTAACATCAGCGTTTTTTTCAAAATCGGATTTTATTTTGATTTTTATCTTTTTTGATTTTATTTTTATCTTTATTTTCGTCATCTTTAATCTCTGAACGTCATTTTCATTTGCCGAACTTCAAAAATCAACTTTTTGAGAAACTTAATTTTGTCTTGATTTTAAAACTGTTTAACTGTTTCTTTTTTGCAAACGACGCTGTTTTTAACCAAAAACCTTAGGTTAGCGTTTCTATATTTCGTTATTGTTTTCTTCAATGAAAATGAAACAATTAGTATTTTACTCATATCCATGTGCTTTTCCAATACATTGCGGTACAATTCGAATAGCGGTTTGTAGCTTAAAATTAAATTAAACTAAGCACTGCAATAGTAAACAACTTATAAAAATTTTCAAAATACTTAGTTCCGCTTTAGTTTAGAAAATTAATTTAAAGTTTGATACCTTATCACTCATGGAAATTAAAGTTCCGCTTTAGTTTAGAAAATTAATTTAAAGCTTGATACCTTAGCACTCATGGAAATTAACATAATTTGTCATTTTTGACACTTAATTGGACTTTATTGTTTTCTGTGTTAGCATTTTGATATCTGGCGTAACTTTCGATGTATTTGTCTATCTGACAATTTTATTTTCTGCCAAATAGATAAATGCCTCGAAATTTACCCCAGACAACTATCAAGCCAGTTAGTCGAATAAAGGTGTTTCAATATTATTTGGCTATCTGGCATGCCAGATAACTATCTGGCAAGAATTTTATGCCAGATAGCTATCTGGCAGATTTGTCTATTTGGCTTCGACATATATTCGTTGTTAACATCCATGTTCCATTAGCACCCAGTTCCTATTTTCACCACTCTAGTATTTAGCTCATTGCCGAGGCGTTCGAAAAATTGGAGTCCCAAAAGTTCGTTAGAATTTAGACGTCAGAAATCATGAACATATCCTCTCAAGCGGCTAGAACTCAGATGCGATTAAAGGCGTCCTGTCTACAACATGCACTGGTAGCATGACTTGAACAGCTCTGACACGAATGTAATATTGAAGTATAGTACAGCTACTATAGTACAGAATTAGCAACCAAGGAAGCGAAATTGGCATTTTCAAGAAGAACCTCCTAATTGCAGTACATGGGAGTTTTGAATATTGACTCGGGATTGGGAATTTGAGCGAATTTTAATTATGTGGTAGTCGTAAAGGCTATATCAGGCTTGCTAACTATGGTGGCGCTGTTACGACAGCTTCCATTTTATAAACGCAGGCCCCACAGCTCAGCCTCCTTGAATTGTGCGTGCTATCAAACATTGAATGCTTCCGTTTCCTTGTTTCAACGCCTCATATTGTTGAGTATGTTGTTTCGTGATGATGTTTCAACATTTGGGATTATTTGTGGTGAGTTGATGGTTGAATTCGAGTTCATAACTAAAACAATTTCCCCACCTATTTCAAATGTTACAACTGAAACGGGTGTAAAACGAGAAATTGTTTATAATGGAAATTTGGTACTTTGAAATCGAAGCTGTTTGTAGTACCTGTCCTTATACCGGCCAAAATACCTTATACCTTATACCTTATACCTTATACATTATACCTTATACCGTCCTTATACCTTATAACGACCAAATGTATGACAAATAAAACGAATTCCTACCACCACTTCTATTTGGACTTAAATCATTATATAGTTTCCACACTTCCCTTATTAGAACTTCATCGAGATAAGATTTCTCGACATATGTTTCCAGTAGATCTAAAATATACAAAATAACATCTGCCGAAATAACATTCTCATATCTCAGTTCCGTTGGTTCCGCGGACTACTTGTGCATTAACAGGTATCTTGACAAAGCACTACTTCTAAGCAGTCACAAAACCTAATCGGTCAATCTTGTTACAGATCGTGTTTGGCATCTACATGACCGTAAAGGGCTCATCACCGAATTTTTCAAGTCTTCCTGCTTTCAACATGAATAACTCTGTCACCGTTTGGTTTGTATTTGAGAACATATGGCGGCATATTGCTTGTGGAAGCGAGCGAAATCCGTGATTATTGATTTTTAACAATGTGACCTCCCACATAACTGACCAGTCGAATTGCCGGCACTAGTCGAAGTATCAGATCTTGAGAATTCCGAAGCTGTCCGTGCCGATGATGCGATAATATGCGGCGATGAGGCTAAGTTAGTTCTGGACGTTCCGTATGTTGTCATTGCTACTATTTCTGTTGCTGCTGCTTTCGATGAGAAAAAGTTGCTTGCGGTCAATCTGCCTGTAGTGCGTGTTTTAGCCAGTGTTGTCTTCCATGGCATAGTCTGTTTAGAAACCGGAATCAATGACGGTTTAGTTGGTGTCTGTGCGAGAGATGAAACCGTGGAATCAGTAATTTTTACGGCATTACTTCCAAGAGGGGCGGTGTTATTGGACTTGGTAGTACTGTAAGCGTTCAGAGTGGTGTTGGGTGCATAGGATGATAGCAGCATAGTCAATGTATTTGGAGTATATGCTTGTTCCTGATCTGTAGAAAACATGGTAGTGCGGCTCCCTGTTGTACTTGGAATAACAGTAGAAAGAGCAGTGACAAGCGTGGTAGTTGGGATACCAGTAGTTGTTGTGATATAAATTGTCAAATCTTGCTTAAATTAAAAAGAACAGAAAATATAAGCAAGCATGAACATTTGAAAATGTCAACAATACTATTAAAGCGCAATATTCAGACTCATTAGCCACAACTAAATGTTGAAGGCTAAGATACCACTAAGTACAGTATTCAAGATGAACTCAAGAGATCACAGATTGTAAGCATCAAGAAGCATTAGCCTTAGCCTTTAAGTAGAAGTAGAAGCATAAGTAGTAGTATTATTCGTGCTTACGCGAGCAGTGGTAGTACTAGAAGCACTAAAAGTGATCGTAGTCATGATAGTAGGAGTAATAGTAGTATCAGTAGTCGCAGTATCAGTATCAGTCACAGGTGCAATAGTAGTTGTAATAGCGAAGACGGTGGTAGGGGTAAGGGTAGTAAGGGTAACAGCAGCAGTAGCAGTAGGCGTGGTAGTAAAAACCGACGCAGTAGATGCAATAGTACTAGTAGTCGCTGTAGTCGGAGTCGTCATAGTACTAGCACCAGTAGGAGCTGTAATAGTGGTTGTTGAAGAAGGAGCTGTAGTAGTAGTAGTAGTAGTAGTAGTAATCGTTGCTGCAGGCGTAGTTGTGGTTGTAATAGTTGTTGTAGTAGGAGGAGGAGTAGTAGTTGTTGTTTCTGTATTAATGGTGGTAGGGGCTACAGTAGTACCAGTAGTAGTAGTAGTAGTAGTAGTAGTAGTAGTAGTAGTAGTAGTAGTAGTAGTAGTAGTAGTAGTAGTAGTAGTAGTAGTAGTAGTAGTAGTAGTAGTTGTTGTTGTAACAGTAGATGTAGTAGTGGTAGTAGTGGTAGTGGTAGTGGTGGTGGTGGTGGTGGTGGAGGTGGTAATAGTAGTGGTAGTAGTAGTAGTAGTAGCAGCAGCAGCAGCAGCAGTAGTAGTAGTCGTAGTAGTAGTAGTAATAGTAGTAGTAGTAGTAGTAGTAGTAACAGTAGTGGCTGTAATAGGGGGTGCAGCAGTAGTAGTAGTTGTAGTAGTAGTAGTAGTAGCAGGAGTAGTTGTAGTAGTAGTAGTAGTAGTAGTAGAAGTAGTAGTAGTAGTAGTAGTAGTAGTAGTAGTAGAAGTAGTAGTAGTAGTAGTAGTAGTAGTAGTAGTAGTAGTAGTAGTATTAGTAGTAGTAGTAGTAGTAACAGTAGTGGCTGTAATAGGGGGTGCAGCAGCAGTAGTAGTAGTAGTAGTAGTAGTAGTAGTAGTAGTAGTAGTAGTAGTAGTAGTAGTAGTAGTAGTAGTAGCAGTAGCAGTAATAGTAGTAGTAGTAGTAGTAGTAGTAGTAGTAGTAGTAGTAGTAGTAGTTGTTCTTGTTGTAGTAGTAGTAGTAGTAGTTGTTCTTGTAGTAGTAGTAGTAGTAGTAGTAGTAGTAGTAGTACTAGTAGTAGTGCTAGCTGATGAATAATTCAGGGTAACAGCAGCAGTAGCAGTAGGCGTGGTAGTAAAAACCGACGCAGTAGATGCAATAGTACTAGTAGTCGCTGTAGTCGGAGTCGTCATAGTACTAGCACCAGTAGGAGCTGTAATAGTGGTTGTTGAAGAAGGAGCTGTAGTAGTAGTAGTAGTAATCGTTGCTGCAGGCGTAGTTGTGGTTGTAATAGTTGTTGTAGTAGGAGGAGGAGTAGTAGTTGTTGTTTCTGTATTAATGGTGGTAGGGGCTACAGTAGTACCAGTATTAGTAGTAGTAGTAGTAGTAGTAGTAGTAGTAGTAGTAGTAGTAGTAGTAGTAGTAGTAGTAGTAGTAGTTGTTGTAACAGTAGATGTAGTAGTGGTAGTAGTGGTAGTGGTAGTGGTGGTGGTGGTGGTGGTGGTTGTGGTGGTGGTGGAGGTGGTAATAGTAGTGGTAGTAGTAGTAGTAGTAGTAGTAGCAGTAGTAGTAGTAGTAGTAGTAGTAGTAGTAGTAGTAGCAGTAGTAGTAGTAGTAGTAGTAGTAGTAGTAGTAGTAGTATTAGTAGTAGTAGTAGTAGTAACAGTAGTGGCTGTAATAGGGGGTGCAGCAGTAGTAGTAGTAGTAGTAGTAGTAGTAGTAGTAGTAGTAGGTGTAGCAGCAGTAGTAGTAGTAGTAGTAGTAGTAGTAGTAGTAGTAGTAGTAGTTGTTCTTGTTGTTGTAGTAGTAGTAGTAGTTGTTCTTGTAGTAGTAGTAGTAGTAGTAGTAGTAGTAGTAGTAGTAGTAGTAGTACTAGTAGTAGTCCTAGCTGATGAATAATTCAAGCAAGTACTTACTGGCTCAACTGCTATTTGCGAATTCATGCCTAAGATCAATTAAGTCAATTATTTAATGTGGTAATTGCTTTAGGATAAACATAGAAATATATTTTTGCTTTGGAAACTGTTTATCAGTTCTACATTGAGACATAGACATCCTGAACTATCCATCAAGTTTTTGGTGAATTTTGATTATTCTTTCTTAACCTTCGCAACCCGAAAGACTGTAACATATGTATAAGTTTACAGGCGTTATAGCAATGCAAAACGCTCCCACTTGCCAGTTTATGAAACCGAATTCACGTACTGCATCTGCAAAGCTGTCTTTCGCCTTCCCAGTGAGGATCACATGTAGCGTCAGTCAGAAGATCTTCATGGGTGCAAACAACGCAATCTCCATCAGCCACTACGATATAACTTCTGTAAAAAGGGCAGTCTTCGTACCTCAGGGTTTGGCAAGTAAATGCCTCACAGCTGGCTAATCCAATCACCAACTCCTCCATAAATACTCTATCATCAAATGTGGCATTCTCGAATGTACACGATGTCCCGATACTGGGGCATCTGTCATAGCAATATTTACCATCATCGCTCAGAGTGTATATGTAGCTGCCGTCATGCATGAAAGTGCTACCACGGATAGAGTCTGCATATATAACGCAACCTTACACAACGAAACCTACGCATTATCTATGCATGTGCCACAGCCTAATGCATACGCTTGTCTAACTAACCAGCAACTATGTACTTTACTTGAATAATTGAATAACAAACCTAAAATATTGTAGCGTCGGTTAAATAAGCTTTCACTGGCAAATTAACAGTATGAAATTTCTATTTGCTTTCTTATTGTGGCGTCTGCCGCAAGAAAATGGCCGTATCCAGAGGGATGTCTTGCAGATACTTGGACTCAACAAATAATCATAAACGTAAACATACTCACGGCGGTAACTCAGCAGCAGGACTATAATTGAGAGCACGTGCATGGGAAACGCCTAAACATTGCAAAAGCTCTTAAACACTTGCAAAACAAAGATATCAGTAAAGAAATGATGACTTGCGGTGCCGTTCTTCCTCTTATCTTCACATAAAGTAACCGCGTAAAGTATTGGTTTGTACATTGGTGCCTCATTTGTTTATTTAATGCCAATGGAGGAGCCTAATCAAGTAGGTTAGTTTCCTATTCCTAAAGCTTTTCGCTATTAAGCTTTAAGTCTTTAATTTCGCTCTGACATAGCGTGGGCTATTTTCACATAGCGTATTTTTTTAGAATTTCAAAGATTCGATTTATTAATTCAACTACAAAGTTAAGGGAGGTCGCCGTGCACAAAATTTTACCGATTTCGCTCATTTTCGGGTATAATATACCTTATATGCGTCTAAAAACAAAACATATTTTTAGAAAAAAAAGGTCAATTCAGTTAAGAGATATTGCAGCTCAAATCCCTACAATGTAGTATTTACGCCAGTACACTTCTCTCAGGGTATCGAATTGGTATACGCATAGGATGACATCAAATTTAAACATCTGCTTGGGGCTATTTATTGCTGTACAAATGACAATGATACGCTAAGTAGCGAGCAAGTAACGGTGCTTGAAAGATTTGATAAAGCTCATTCCGGCTGTTATTTACTTCAAACCTTCACGTGCTCTAACTAAACACTGCTTTGTTGAGACTTGGTGCAATAGATAAAATGTCCAGGTCATCAAGGGCTTTAACTTGAAGTTTGCTATATTTGGAAAATTAAAAAATTTGCCATTCATCGACGTGAGGCAGGCAACCACAGTTCGAAACTTAGCACACACCGTCCCTTCACATGTGCAAATTGGCACACCAAATTATATCTGGTGTGTGTGTGTATGTGCGTGTGTGTGTATGTGCGTGTGTGTGTGTTTGTGTGTGTGTGTGTGTGTGTGTGTGTGTGTGTGGGTGTGTGTGTGCGTGTGTGCGTGTGTGTGTGTGCGTGTGCGCGTGCCTGTGTGCGTGTGTGTGTTAATAATGTTTTAAGCACAGCTGCAGTTATAAAATCGCATCCTACCCGCAGACCGCAACAATGGCTGTTGTAGCCCAAACTTAGCTAGAATCCGTACGTAGGCTCCAATCTAACGTTATTCAAAGAGGACAGTTCACGCTTCAGTTATGTGCCAATAACTTCATTTGGTCTGCTGTGGACGATTAAGACTTACCGCAATAAAGAATCCGTTTGCCTATAAAGGATGTAGTGAAGGAAAGTATGGAAGGCTGGACAGTGTATGTAGTTTTGTTTTCTCAGGTTGTTGTATTAAGAGAATAGAAAACTTCTGGATTGTAGGAACTTTTGACATTCATGAAGAAAGCCATTGTAATTATCGGGCATTATTCCATAATATATTATCGAATAATGCCCGATAATTACTATGGCTTCCTTCATATATGAGCTGTGCCAAGGGATGGAAGCTTTATTTCTCTATTTTTTTGTCAGACAATAGCCGCTTTTGCTGTTTTCAGGATCTGCGTTACATTAATTTGACAATGCATTGCCAAGTGTTCGCTAATAAATAATGGATACTGCATCTGCGTCGGATTGTCGAACAGGAAAGCCCAAAAGTCAAACCATGGAAAGTAGATGAATAGCGAGCAGGAGAAATGTGGAAAGGCGTAGACAGAATGCTGGCATTTGTATTATTCGGGAAAGGATCGTCTTTTGCTTCCATCACCTCTAAAGTTTTGGGAAAACTCAGCCTGAACAAGGCATACCTTTGGACATAGCAGCATGACAAAACAGAAAAGAACAGAACGGTTATAAAATATGTTTGACCACCTTGACCGTCCACCACAAAGAAAACTTGATTTTAGGTTGTCTGAGTTCATTGTATTTGTGGTTTGTGTTTTTTGTTCATATTACTATTAATCTATTATAATTATTACTATTATTATTATTATTATTATTATTATTATTATTATTATTATTATTATTATTATTATTGCCATTATTATTATTGCCATTATTATTATTATTACAAGTTCAGTGTGCTGGTTACGTCTATTGTTTCTTTGGATTCTGTTGTGATGTTTTGAAAGCATTACGATGTTAAACTAAAGTTTTGAAATATATTGATTATGCTCGAGAGTGCTCAGATATAGCATTGGGGAATTTTACAGCCTTGCTTACTAGGGCCTCTCGACAATTAATTATTCTTAATAGATCTTACTTTTGAGTCTCTACTTACCTGTTTGTAATAAGCTGTTAAATATTCGGCAATTTAAAAATTGTCATATTTTACAAAACCATTGAATCTTTGATGAACTAAGATTTGCTCCTTCAAGATCTGATTCGAATATTATGCTTGGAACTGAAAGAAAACAAAAGAATTGGAAATTTTGAATTTGCAGAGTCGATCTCTCATGAAAACTATAAAATTCTTTTCTTTGTGTTCCATTTTCGTCTACTGGCCATGGCGCCACTAGTGCTTGGAAATTAGAAGAATTTTCTGGTGAACCAGAAGGATCTTCTTGCTTACTATGCATATCCCGAAAATAACGATATTTGGTTTTGGCGTTAATGATATATTATTGTTAGCGTGATTTTTCAAAGTTATGATTAATATTGTAATATAAATTATTATTATTATTATTATTATTATTATTATTATTATTATTATTATTATTATTATTATTATTATTATTATTATTATTATTATTATTATTATTATTATTATTATTATTATTATTATTATTATTATTATTCAAAATCACCGATCTATGCATTATTCGAATAGCATGCAACAATGTTTTGATTATTGTGAATTGTTTTTTGATCGGTGACAATAAACAGGGCTTATGTGACAATTCTCGTCATAGAAACCTGGTGGATTGATCTGTTCGATATATGCGTCATCAAAAGATTCTGACTCCGCATAAATGACCAAATTTAGTATTTTTGTGCACCAGAAAATACTACAGCAGCTTTCCATGGAAACGAAAATGTCAACCAGTAAAACTCCGCGTTGCCTTTTCCGAGCAGCTTTCCGGAAAGCAAAACAGTCAGCAAAATTCCACAACGAATGGCAGCATTCCTAATTGAATTGTGCTATGAAAGCTGCTAAACTCCAAACGCACGGGTAGCATTCAACAGAGTCTTGCTGCACTGAAACACAAGTAGAAAGTTCCATCACGATTGGCAGTTACCGTTAGCAGCTTTCTAGTATGCTGTACAAGCTGCTAAATGCTTAGGAATTCTGTCATTTGGCTGGAATCAGAATATTTTGATAGGTGCATTTATTCAAAGCAGAATTTGTTGGGGTTTTTGTACTGTTGGTTTCTCAGCACAATAAAACTCCTGTCACTTAGTCGATTAATATGCAGACATCGCCCTTTAATTGGGTGAAGAGACAGAGCCTTTCGAAATTCATTATGTCTCGGTTAGCGTTTGAGGTTGGCCGGCTGCAGCTAGTGGATAACCTGGTAGCCTGTCGAAATAAAGCAAAACCTTGAATTACAAATTTCAGGTCATTTTAGTTTTTAATTTTTGCTATATCTTCTGTCACTTTTCAATTGCACCTATGCTTCATAAAATTTATTGCAAACTATAAATTTATTCAGGGGCAGACAGAGCATACCCTTCCACTTGGCGAATCAAAACACAATAAAAATATTGACAACAGCAAACAGAAAAACAGCAAAATCAAGCCGGAAATATTAGCACGCCCATTGTCGATCACGACCATATTAAGAGATACCAAACTTGTTGTGTTTAAGAAGACAAACCTGCGGCTTTCGCTAGACTAACCTGTATTCTGCGACATGGGGAGATTGCGGGAGAGGGGGTTGGGTGGAGCGGGGGAGGGCGGGGATGGGGGTTGGGCGGTGCGGCTTGATGCGGCCGTTGCAGGAAACCACCTACTGGGTATTTAAGGACTGAAAATTTGACAAATGTCAAAAAATTTCAGTTTTTCAAAAAGAATGCTCTTTGTCGCTCATTTATGGTCAATATTCAGTTTTCCTGATCTGTTGAAGACTCTATAGATTTTTTGTATTAATTACTTGTCCAAGTAGACATTGTACCAAAATCAATTTAATGAAGCTATCAACGATGTCCTGTACTTGGAATTAGCAACCGGGTCCGGGTGGGTCTAAATATTGTTTGTCTATAATTTGAAAGTGAAAGAAACTTCTAAAATCAGGCATTATTGAGTCAAAATCAAAGCTTAGCACGGATTCAGCTAGTTTTGTCATTGGTAGAAAACTTCGACATATTTATCACCACTAAGCCACGATTCATGCTGCTCTTAGTCGGATTCAGGGCCTGGCCTGGTATGGATATGGCAGTCCGAGTCCGGGTCGTTTCCGGAACTTTGAACCCGGAGCCTTTGCCTGTAATTAACATGTATTTTTACTAAGTTTTACTTTTTAAAAGCTTTTGTATTTACGGTCTACAAAAGTGATTCCTGTTGTTTCCACTGAAACATTCCTGTAAACGGCGATGATATTAGTCGGTTACTCTAAAAGCTGCTCAGTTTATGACTTGTTCATCATGGGATTTGGAGTTTTTCGACTGAATCGTCACTACTGCACAGTTTCGTGTATGAACTGTACTGCGATTTTTTAAAGTAGTCTGCGATGCAGAACGACAACTGCAGCGGCTTCGTTCGTGGTCTGATTGTTGCGCTTAGTGTAATAAAGAGGCTTCGACGTTAAACCACTGCACCACCTTCAATACTAGAACCGGCGCACTATAATACAAACCCTGACTGCTAAGGAGATTTCTGACCGCTGGCTTTCCAAAACACAGACGTGTCTCGCCAGGGATGGAATTAAATTTTGGATTACACCGGACTGTATGACGGCTTCACAGAGAAAGGGGAAGTTTTGTTGACTAACTAATGTTTATTAATAATTAAACAAAAACTAACAAGGCAACAGGCTGTTTAATAGAAAATGGTTTAGAGAATGCATCAGTAAATTAAAAATTAAGAAAAAATTACAGGACAGCGGGCGTGAGTTGAGGTAGAATTAAGTTAGTTAGTTGAATTCGCTTAAGCTTCGCTAGGGCATAGCTCTATGAACCACTTTGAAGTATGATGTAAAGCGGGAAGTTAAAGTAGCTCAGCTGGTCAGTTCCGTGGCTGGGATTTCCACCTATCATTATTGAGAAGTGGGTCTCCTTCCGCATAAGTTTATACAGTTTCTATCTTCCCTAAGGAACGCCTGGATATTTCTTGTCGCTCGTTCCCTATGTAGGCTTACCTGATGATGAGCACAGTCGGCTGAGAATATTGTGGTTAGTAACAATACCATCAATTAATTCTATACCGATTGGACGCTTCGGTAGTCGTGTGCATGGCGGAAGGACTTGCCAGTGGTTCATATATCCCTGCGAAACTGATGCGTGCAATATCAAGAGTATGTAATAAACTTCTGGCAATATTAATTGCTACACCTCCATCGATGATAAAGAATATAATTATTTGTACCTAGTTTTGAACAGACGCCGGTCGTATCAAAATGGGATAGACGATGGAGATTCGGATTCTTCATCAAACTGGAAACAGTCAGATTTATCGTAAGAAGGTCAGATGCTAAACTGCTGTTACGTTGTGCATCGGTTTTTCCAACCACGCTAGTGCCACGCGCAATATGGTGCGTGTAAGGTGACTTTTTTTACTGTTGCCTAACGTAATCATAAAGAAGCGGTTGCTAATCTTGCGGAGCGTACATAGTCAGCATTTAGAGACCCCAAAAGCTTTTAGGGAATGCGACACTTGGAGCTCCGACACTCGGCTGATAATTTTACTGCAAAATATGCTAAACGCTGCTATGTATTTCTGCTTAAATGTGTAAAACTTTGAAGACTACGCAGCAGCTTTTTCTTTGCAAAACTAATTCGCATATTCTGTATGCAAAAATTATGCATAGCTAGGCCAGTAATAAACATAAGGCAACAAACCTATTTTACGATAAACATGCCAGATCTCTTATTGGGTAGTCAGGCTCCAGTCGGAATAAAAGTAATATGTTCAAACATAACAAACTTTGTCACACCAATTCACGATGCAATGATTCCGTCTCTAGACGGAATGAAAATACAATATATACGTTAAGTTTTGCAACGCCACAAGTTTCTAGGTCCAAATGTTTTCAAATGTCTGAAACAGGAACTTTGAATGATGTAGATGACCATCTCAAGACAGCTGATTATGGACATTCCAACGGTAACTCCAATATTATTTCCGATGTCACTGAGCACTGTGACTGCCTGTAATCAGGAGATTCATTGGATCTAGTAAACTATCTCCCCCCCAACGCTATAAATCTTTTAGAGCTTAACCAATTTAGCTCAAATCTTGTGTGGATGCATTCCAACACATGTCTGATTGATTGGTAATAAAATCTTAAAATTTTAAAAAATTAAATTTTTAAGTTTTTTAAGGGGGGACCAAGGGGAATCAAAAAATTTTCTGTCGTCAATTTTGCTGAAACATTGTATATAGGTGTTATCGTGGTCGTAGAACACGAATCTGAAGTCCGTTTTTCGATTCAGCTTTCCGTTAGCTCAGTATAAGCTAAAGTAGTAAGCTTAAGATGTAAGCTTGTACTGAACTAAAGAAAAGCTGAATCGAAAAACGGACTTCAGATTCGTGTTCCACGACCCCGAAAACCCTTATATACAATGTTTCAGCAAAATTGACGACAAAAAAGTTTTTGATTCCCCTTAAAAACTTAAAAATTTAAATTTTTAAAATTTTAAAATTTTATTACCAATCAATCAGACATGTGTTGCAATGCATCCACACAAAATTTGAGCTAAATTGGTTAAGTTTTGCTAAAGTTAACATGAAGTAAACTATCTCCCCCCCCCAATTGAGGCTGGGGGGGGAGATTGTTTACTTGATCCGATTCATTAAATATTAGAACATTTTTACCTACAATGATTATCACCTTCAGTAAATAGTATCTGTGCAACTAAGAGAAACCATATGAAAGTAAGATTACGCATCAATTAGTAATAGTTTCCTACTGATTCCTTTTGTATCTCTTCCAGCTCCAATACAGTTGTTGTAGAAAAATACACTTCTAATAGTGTCAGACGTCTACAACACAAAATAAGGTACACGGCTGGCTGATATTACAGTCCGTCACACACTATACGACAGGTCAGTGGTTTTTAATAAATCATTTAAATGATTTAAGAAAAAATTCCTTAAAGCTAAGGTTGTTTGGGTTAGTGGTTTACTTGTGAAATTGTGCTGATTTATTTTATGAAAGTACAATTAATTGAATCAACAGTGAGCATCCGCCTGCTTCGATCAGGTGTTGATTTATGGGATGTTCATTGGGGTTCAAATTATGGTGGGGGTGTGGTCAGGCGTTATTATGTCAGCCGGATTTATGCGAAGCTTTGACTCAACTTGCAAGTTTCAAAATGTTTGTAAGCATTTCAAAAACATACTCGTTGCAACATAACTGTAAAAATACGTAATAATGCTTAAGGAGGGTTCACATATTTTGTAGTCCTCATGGGTCCGCAAAACAAGACAAGTGCGTTTGTTGCAAAACGTTTTGTATCATTCACAATAGCCCTCAAAACGTGACCCCGACATGTGTTAAACATAGGAAAATGAAAAAGTTAGGAAAACTTTTTTGCTACCAAAAGTTCGAGCGCTGTGTAAGAGCAAATCGGCTACAACTTGGTTTAAACATAATTTGGATTAGGTAAAGAATTAATATCTATCTAAGGTTGTTTCCCGTAGGGCCGCTGATTTTATACAATTTTCAAAGTGCGAGGAAGTAGATTTTTACTCAAAATCGCAGTAGAAATCTGTAGATCAGTGAACGTTTTGTCCTGTCCTGAACAAGCCCTTTGGTGTAGAAACTTTGCGTTTAGACATTAGCACAGTATAGTGCTAGAGTTTTATTTAGCATATAATCAATCTCTATTAGGGCATCTCAATAGATCACAGTTTTGGTAGCAGAAATTCTATTTTTCCTCAAAATCGTCATTTTTCGAAATTTTCATGTTTGCTGCCTTATAAGTCAGACAAATCTTAAGGTATCTTAATAAAATTTGGCGTGCTAATTGGCAGGCATAAACCCAACGTGTATATTAAGTTGCATGCCAATGGCCTGCGTTTTGCGCTGGCTACATACTGCGATAGCGTGCAAAAAATGCCAAATTTTCAACTTTTCCAAATATCTTTTTACACCATGTCTCTACAAAGCAGTATCAGAAAGTTAGAGCGACTTAAAGTTATAAGCAAACAGTCGGAATGATATTTACCAAATCGACCAAACGCCGTATCTCGCTCGTTACTTCGCTTGCCACTGTAATTTATGCAGTAATAAATACCTACAGTAGAAGCTTTAAATTGATGTATTGGTCATGCCGTAGTCTCTTGTCATCCCACGTGTACGCGACTTCGAAAGCCTCAGCGAGGCGTACCAGGGTAAATACTAAATTGTAGAGATTTGAACTGCAATATCTCTAAACTGGATTGACCCTGAAAATCTTAAAATTTGTCTTGTTTTTGGGCACATATGCGGTATATTATATCAGAAAATGAGCAAAATCGGTGACTATAACATTTGGTACCCAGCGACCCTCCCCCCACCTTAAGTGAACTCCAGAATTGTTGTATAGATATTACTGAATGCCTGAAAACTGCTGTTTATACTACACACTATCAAGCTCGACAAGAAAACTCAAGCCACCCTTTTTTACAAAAAATATAAAAAACAACAAAATTTACTGTTTAGAAAATTGACTAAGACGAAGATATCGCCTATCCAGAACTTGTCATATTAGTACTGTTTCTAAACGTAACAAGGACTTACTTGTTAGAGCTGCAAGAGTCACTCACGCAATACGGCACCTAAAATTATAACGTTGTTGATATCTATTGTTATTTTGTAAGCCTGTTGCCACTTAGCTTACGGCGGACTACAGGAAGTCTTGATATTCATGGTATCCAAAGACTTTTCTAAGATAAAAGGCAGGGTCTCTCCCGTAAATCAGGTAGTAAACAAACTGTCCTAGTAGTAATAGCTTTTATGAAAACTGATTCAATCATTCAAATTCAAATACAAATTTCAATTTTTGCATTCAAATGAAAAATATTCAATCCAGCTTGATGCATTTAACTCAGGGCCTTTTTAAATATCGGTAGAGTAGAATTGAGTATAGTTAAAGGTAACTGTTTTAACTCCACTCAAGCTTGAGTTTCTTTTGGCGCTTTCATGGAAAAGATCGAGTTAACTCTACTCTACACTTTCTTGCTACCAGTTTTCGGAGTGTTAACTGTTTGGAAATAAAATCGAACACACCCGGGGATTAACTTGGCAACGTATCGCATGCCACAGTTAACGTGCACATTAGCTCTAATCTGTTCGCTAACATGGTTATTTCTCCACCATCTCCGCTATTTATCAGGCAGGTGCGTGAGTGACAAGAGCGTGACACAGCGACAGATACGTGAAATACGTGAAAAACAGCTTGGACAAAATATGTGAAACTCTTTTTATTAAAAGTCCATCAACATTTTAATTTTAATAGATTAACTTAAAGCCAATGGTCTTATTTCAAACTTTTCGAGTTTTGAAGATTTTATTGGCTTGATGACAATAGCTGGGGTCCCCTACATAAATCTTTGTCTTAATGCCTTTATTGTGTTGACTGCTGTGTAGTTTCCAATTTGAGGTGTCAAATGGATGTCTAATTCAGCTCTAATTCGCAGTTCAAAGTGCAAGTAGAGGTGGCCAACCTGTGAACATATGACGAAATCTAATTACAATGTAGCAAATAAAAAACTACATTCAAAATGAAAATTTTAAAACTAAAATAATTTTAAACTTTAATGTACTATATAACTACTGTAAATTCAATAATACTATCTTTCATTTCTAAATTTTTTAAATTATCTCTAGTACCAAGTTGCCATGTTATTACAGAGGAGTCATGTCAAATTCAAAATTTAAGACTTTTAAGACTTTAAGAGTTTCCATAAGCTAAACTTATGATATTAGTTGCACGTAGCAATGGATTTTGTTTTGAAAATGTCACTGTATAGAAATTCAAGGAAACAATTTTAATTAGCTTTCAAGTTTCAGCAGTACAGGTTTCACCTTTAAGCGAAAAGACTCATATATTCATATATTCTTTAATGAGGGACCCCTCTATTTGTACTTTAAGCCGGGAATTAAGTTGACCACCACCACCTCTAGACTTGTACTTCGAACTACACAGCAGGATGTGCAATAAAGTCATTAAGATTTAAAATTAATTTGGAGGCCCCAGCTATGGTAATCATGCCATTGTTGGTTTTGCGACAACTCGCTTAAGGTGTTCGATGCGCGCGCCCCACATGTATTTTCTCCGGACAAGAACGTCAAGTGTATGACCTTACGCCTGTAGATATTTCACCTATTACGATATATAAGTAAATTTTTCCGTAAATTAGTGGATATATTGCACGGTCATAAGTTGATGGTAAAAATAAAATAACATACCAAGGACTTGTTGGATGGAAATCTCGCCAGCGTTACGTCGAAATTATAAAGAATTTGTCTGGAACAAAAACTAATATTATGTTACACAACCAATGTAAGGCTGCGATCCTGTGAAAACGTATGCTGTTTCTCTATGAACACTACGTGTATGTAAGAGGACGCTACCTGTGCACTTCGGCGATAGCCATTAAAGTCTTACCTGTAACGCATTTCTCAATCTTTCCTCTTCTTTCAAAGGAATGAAGCGGCTGTGGAAAAATTATTTGATTTTGCTTGTACACTATCAAGTTGTTTAAGTTTTTGACACCTTGTTTGTCTTCTTATTGAGGACTGCGTACATTCATTGACAAGGTTGGAAGTCCACGTGCACTGACTCTATATCAACTATGCAATTGTACAAATACCGTTATCACTTCTGTTCTTGTCTTCTTAGGTAGTGATCGCTCTCATGGAGTGGAAAATTTTCATACTCCTACTGTGAGGAATTTCGAATTAATCTTTCAACACTAAACTACCTACGCTTGAAGTGTTTTCACAGATTTTGATCGCAATCAAAGTCACCATGCTCGAGATTACCTATTTCTAGAAAAACACGAATTGCCATAACCCTAAGGTGTTCGGTTTCGTAAACTATTTATTCGAGGGATTGCTTAATGTAATTCATTAGAAATGAAGGAACTTGTAGATGATTCTCTTGCTTTAATGGTTTTTGGATAACCCAAACGCGTTCATATATTGGCAAAATGCTAATTGAGGCTCAATGATTTCAAAAAATTGAAATGTTAAACTTTCAAGCTTTTATATAAGCAATAGGAGATAATCGAATCAAACAGAAGTTTGCCAGAGCGCAGCTTACTCGCAGGATTCCACGCAGTGTGACATTTGTGCCATGTTCAGAACAGTGTCCGACAGACTTAAAAGGCAAAGAACTAAAAAAGGATAAAATAGTAAACTGTAAGCTTTAACTGGATATTGGAGTTTTAAGAATTGGGAACTCCTTATATTGAGACTTAAACGAAGATTTAGCGCACTGATTTAAGCCATTTCTTATCTAATTTGAAACATAATGCTAAGCAGTTTCACTAATGGTATGTATTTGGCTCAAATTTATAACAACTGTTAATAATCTTTAAATAAAAACTATCGTATTTCTTAGACTCTCCAACTCGTTTGGGGGGAATAGTGAAATTGGGGTCATATGTACTAAGATTTATTTAAAGGCTGAAATAAAGGTGATAAAAGTTATCTGGGTGATTCTGACCTATTCTGAATGAAAAATGAAATAATCATCCAGTTCTTTGTGTTCAAATTAAAAATATTTATTTTAAAATAGTTTATTAGCTTAAGCTAATTCTTAAATTTTATATCTACAATGAACTAATGCTAATTTAAATAATTCATGAAAGTTAAACATTACATATGTTTAAAATTCAAGTTTTTAAAATTTAAATATTTTAAACTTTTTAGAAAATTTAACGTTTTTCGTTACAAATTGATTAGAAGCATCTGTTGTCAGTTCCATTTGCGTATATTACTAGAATACGAGTTTATTACACTTTCCAATTTGGGGGGAAATAGTTAAATTGGGGTCTTTTGGGGGGAATAGTTAAAGAGATACAAACTATCGAGCAGTATACTTATTGCAATCATAGAAAACCAACTAACAATCTTTGATAGATGCGCAGTAGCTGACATTAGATTGTGCAGCATAACGTGGGCTTCCACATTTACAAGCTGCAATGTATTCGTGTTGAATTGAGCTAAGCACGCACGACTAGAATAATAAGAAAGCTATTAGAAGTAAATGAACAATTAATAATTTATAATCAACGTACCAATAGTTCTTGAAAAATATACGAACCTAGTTGTATTGAGCCGCTTTCTCATTTTGATTTTTATTTCGATTCCATTTACGAAGAATGTCAAAACCTTTAAATTGCAAAAACATAATCACTGGCATTCGTTCTATGCGGATATACAGATATACTAAGAATATTAGTGACTGCATGCATAAATTTCAATTTACATTGTTTCAGACTTTAGCTTCTAGTATTCAATTCTGAATTTTTATAATTTGTAATACAATCTTATGGGTCTGTCACGTTAAACTCCACGAGTGCAGAAGGTTTCCGGAAAGTTTACAATTTGTCTACAAATATTTCGAGACAAGTTGACAACTTTCGAGACATTTTGTCGTGAAACATTTTGACATTCAAGACATTTACAAAATATTTCTAGAAACACTACGCAATTGTATAGAAAGTTTTTTAATCATTTCGAGACTTTTGAAAATATTTTTGACTTTTGAAAATATTTAAAGTAAATTGCAAGAAATAAGTCTAGAAAGATTAAAATGTCTAAAAACATTGTCTACAAACATGAAAATGTCTCGAAATGCGAAAAATGTCTAGAAACATTGTCTAGAAATATGAAAATGTCTCAAAATGTGAAAAATGTCTTGAAAGATTGTCTAGAAGCATGAAAAAGTCTGAAAACAGGATTTTTCCTAAATTTATCTCATCAAATAATTCGTAAACTTTCACGACAACGAGCTGGGGTCGGGCGGGGATAAGTTCAAATTCAATTTCAAGAAGTTAGAAATCTAACGAAATCTAGAAACTTTTCAACGTTTGTCTCGAAAGTTGTTGCCGGTGTCTCAAAAGTTTGCAATTGTCTCGAAAGTACAAAATTTCTCCAAATATTTCTTGACTTTGACAAACTTTGCGGAGAGTAGAAAATGTTTCGAGACATATTTCTGTATTTCTTGAATGTTGACATTTTGTCTCGAAATATTAAAAACTTTCTTGAAAGTTTGACAATATTTCAAGACAAATTTAAATATTTCAAAAAGGTGAATTTTTGTCTCGAAACATTAAATAACTTTCAAGAACGTTGGAAAACATTTCTAGACAAATTTTTAGCAAAAGTTTCAAATTTCAGACATATTTCTAGTCAAATGCCAACTTTCTAGTCTTTTATCCCAACTTTCCGGAAACCTTCTGCACTCGCGGTGGAGTTTAACGTGACAGACCCATTAGTTGAGTCTAAACGCTGGGCTTTAGGTTATTGAGATTGGTTTGGCAATTTATAGCAAGATAGCCTAGCAAATTTAAACTGGACCAAAAGAATTAATTTTGTGGAGAGTTTATCATTCCTGTTAAGTTAGACAATGTATAGGTTTTCTGAAAGCTCAGAAATCCGAGATTTCAAAAATCTTAAAAAATTAAAATTAAGGAGTATAGTTTTGAGAGTTGAAATCCTGGCATTTCATAGGTTTGAATTGATTTCTGTTACTAGTATTGCTGTTGTATCCGAAGCGAAGTAGTGATGTCTATCGGATCGGATCTAAATTATTTGTCGACCGATCCGGTCCCAAAACAATCCGAATTGGCTTCCTTGAAAAGATAAGTGAAACCGGATTTAATGTCTTATTTTGGATTGTCAAACATATTATCTTATGTAATTGTTTCCTGTAATGCCCTCATTTTATTATTCCGAAGCACAAATGCATAATTGATCAAAATAATATAAATTTAGCAGAAAAGGGAAATTGTAAAGAATACGACGGCAATGATTGCTACAACTGGATACAAAATTTAAATTCAAAAATACAAATTTAACACTGCACGTTGAAGATGAAACAAATGTCATATGTCAGTCAAAACAAGTTTTCGATTTAATTTAATTGGCTTTCAACTTGAATCAAAAATTTTGTTGCTGATGTGGCTCCAGGCACCAAAACTGAAATTGTAGCTTTCGATCGATAAAAACCAAATTGAAATTTTAAAAGGAAACTGAAAGTTAAGTGCGAATTACAGCTAAAATGGAGAATAGACGACAAGACTTTAAAAATATTTGCGTGAAGAAGTTCTATGTAAGCATGGAGTTTGAATCCTTCGGGTTGTGGATATCTACGCAACAAAATCTGAATCATAGAGCTTCACTCTGAAATTCTGACAACAGTAAGCAACAAAGATTTGAGAGAATTATTCGTTGATTAATTTGTAAATTTTCATGTATGCTTGTCAGCGTAACACACAGAAAACATAAAAACATTCACTCGAAAAATGCAAATCTTTGTATTTGTTTACATAATGCACAGCATTTACCTCTACATCATATTCTCCTGAATAGAGATATGGATTAACATCACGCAAGGTAGAAACGCAGTCTCGGCTTGATTTCAGAGCACGCAACTTTCCCTTTAAACATAAATCACTGATATAGTATTGGCGAAATTATAACTTGGTTTACCTAGCGAAAAAGTGCGTTTTCAAAACATTTCTGTTGTACGCTTCTAGTGCTTTTTTTAAAAACTTTTTCCAGAATGAAGTAAACGCGATCTAACCGCCTGATCAATGAAGGCTACAAAGCATGAATCATGGAAAACGTGGAAACTCGATTGCGCTGAAGTCACTAATGTGACAGAACATGCAGTTCATGACATAACACAATTCATTAATATGCCTAACAATAGCAATCAATTGAACAAACGAATAGCAATTCCAAAAGCGCAATTGTTCAATTGTTCATTGCTCATAAGAATACGATCAGTGCGGTGCGACGAGGTAGAGCGATATCATAAGTCATAAATCGTATCATAAAGAAGTAAATGGTTCAATTAAAGGGGGGGCCTTTTGGGTGATTTTTCGACCATCTCCAATATTGCTGATTTTCACATATTTTGTAGTCCCAATGGGTCCTCAAAACATGACCAGAGCATTTTGCGTAATATTGCTTTCATCGTGCTGTAGAGCCCTTCAAAGGTAACCTCGACATGTGTTAAATAAACATAGGAAAATGAAAAAGTTAGGTTAAAACGCTTGTGTCCAAAACATTTTTCGCTGTATGAAAGATACAGCGCTACAACTTTCGCCACATATTAAGGACATATTGTAAAATGCAGTGAGTAACTTTGGTGCAATTCCATTGAACGACGGATTTTTGGTGAATTTTCAGTCAGAATTCTGGAAAATCGGCCATTTTTAGACCAAGAAAAACAGGACCTACAGTACTTTTCTCTTATTCTGAACGATTGACAAAAGATACAGAAACGGCGTATAGATAGCTGCACTCTACGAATATTACGCATTCTTTTGGTACCACTATTGTCTCCAGGCTCCTTGCAATGAATTCAAAAATTGGACACAAAGGCGGCAATTTTTGCTGAAAAACGCAACTTTCGCAATTTTCACATTCTTTCGATAACTGCTCACGGACAATGAAGTCAAAAGTCACCATATTTGTGCAAATAGTTTCTTCTAGTACTTGGCGGAAGGAAATGCTTAAATGTTGGATGCTCTGATGTGTCCGTGCCTTTAATCTTCTATTGGTCTAAAAGTCAATTTTTGAATTGTTCAAAATATAGTCAAATTAGGAATCAATCTATAGCTACTGGGACTAGGAACAACTTTGCTAATAGAGCTATGGGTATAAAACGCTGTCTATGCAAGTTAGGGCGAGTTAACGTCTTACTGCCCAATGCGTCGAATTGAGGTCTGTTCATAATTAAAGTATGCATTGTGCGCCATTAGCTGGCTGACCTTTACGTTGGCATTTACAGTGAAATATTGTCCTTGCAAATGCTTTAATTTGGCGTATTTGTCATATTTTCGCTCACGCTCGGACTCCACGTGATCTTGATGGGCTCATCACCGACAATTTTCAAGGTTTGCGGGTTTGAACCTGAATAACTCTGGCACTGCTTGACTTCGAACTCCAATATTTTGTCTTGTTTTTGAGAACATGTGTACTTATATTATGTGTGAAAATGAGCGAAATCCGTGACTATCGATTTTGGACCAAAGCGATCCCACCTTAAATTCAAGACATTTTTATTAAAATCTTGTTTTCTTTGGATTAAGAAATTCTCATAGAATTTTAGATCATTCCTAAAATTCCTAATTTGCTAAAATTCCTAAAAACACTTTAAAAACTTAAAACAAGGTAATTTTTTCTATGATTCATGTCTTGTATCCTTCGTGTTCCGCCTGTCCATCCCGGTTTACTTGATGTTAATGATATAAATGTTGTTTGTGTCTCTACGTAGAACCGCGGACACAGCAGTCCTCTTTCTGTGTATAACACAGGCAGAGATAATTCGATAGAATCTTCATTAGCTGTGTTGCAGCACAGATAGATCCGTGCTGGCTATTCATTTTGTGCAATGAGGCAGGATGCTCCAGCAATTGGTTCTCTCTGGTAGGAGCGCTCACAGCACCCATTGGCTCTCTCTCACTTCAGATTAAGGCTTTCGCTTTAGTGACGCAAGCAGGCGTTTTCAAGTTTTCTTTGTGCACTGATTTGTGTGAGGTTTCAAGCCCATATTTGATAAATTTTACTTTTAATATGTAGCAAGGCAGTGATGTCGAATCAGCTACTGCGAGACTAATAACGCATGCTCAATTGACTTAAAGCGCCTGTTATAACAAAATGTTGTCATACTAATAAATCTGCCTCGACCACGGCCTTAACTAGCTGTTAATAAAGCATCATTGCTGACTTTGTTTAAAAGCTTCCGATTGTAAAGTCTTTGGATATAACGATCCTGCTGTTACCTACATCAGAGTCAGTTTATTTACCATTGAAACTGAAATTTGCATATGATGTCCAGGTGGGATTCCAAATGACGTTGAAATTTCCGGATGAACGACTGATCGTGGAGCTCCTATCATACCAATTGCGCCCACAGACTGAAGTTGTTTTAAATAGTGTTCTGGACTTAACAGTAGAACAACTCTAAGTCCTATTAAAAGAGCACATTTCAACTCATAATTCACCATAAAATTCGTGACTAAAGTAAATTACTGCATATATTGTTATGAAGAATATTTAAACCTGATGAAAATATAATTATCTACTGTATAAAAGAATCTTTGTGTATGTATGTCATCTGATCCAGTAATCGGTGTGCATTATATATTATACAGCGACATGCAGTCAATTGAGTTTGTGTTAGATAGCTGTTCCAATTATCCTCAAATCTAACATTTTGGTGGCCCAAGTAAAGGACACGCAAATGGATCTAAAGTTCTTCCTCATTCTGGCCATTCGGCTTCAATTCATGGTGAATGGGATTTCCAAAGATTCCTTCTGTATATTCCTCCGTCCCATTTGGTCTGGTTTCACTACCCTGGTATCAATCTGGTTTTCTCTGCGCCTCTATGATTTTGGCCCAACCGGTAACCCAGGTATTCTTTGTCCATTCACAATACTCCAAAAGGTACTGTATTTCTGCGTTTGGTTTTAGCTCCCAAGCTCGCAAATGTGTGCCTCCATGTTCGTTTGCCCCTCAGCCTGCTCTCAGTGCTCAAGTTCATGGAAACTACACAGCCCTGTCGTTGTCGCAGCCAGCGCCGGAGTCAACTCAGTCCTAGTTGTAGCGCCAGAGATTGGGACTTTCTTAGCGGATACAGAGAGTCAGGTCAGTTGTTTGCCACCTGGAAAGGTTCCGATCCAACAGACTTTGCAGGTTAAACCTTTCCGCGCCGCCAACAATAGTTCCATCGCCGTTCATGGCTGCTCTTACCTGACATTCCGCATCGCAGGCCTGCCGACTACGTACACTTGGAAGTTCTACGTTGCTGATGCGGAACAGCCAATCCTAGGAAAAGATTTCTTGGCACATCATAATCTTATGGTCGACTGCAAAGCTAGGAAGCTGGTACAGCAAACTAGCCACCCAAGATTGATTTCTTCTATCGCTTGTTCCTCGTCAGTCCAACGTCTGAAGGTTCAGGCGATCAAAGCTACTCCTCCTAAGCAAAGCTACAAGCCGCAAAAATGAATTCTTGAGCATGGAACGACAAGGAATATGTCATCGGCAAGAGTCACCATGGGCCACTCCTCTCCACGTTGTCGTCAAACCTGACGGCAGCCTTCGCCTATGCGGTGACTGTCGAGCCCTAAACTCGAAAACTATTCCCGACAGTTGCCCTATGCCAAGAATTGAAGAGATTACTCAGTCAATCAGAGGCTGCAAGGTCTTCACATTGCTCGACTTGCAAAAGGCATTCTACCAGATACAAATGGCACCAGAGGACATACCATAAACTGCCATCACTACTCCTTTTGGTAGTTTTTGTTTTGACTACATGCCCTTTGGTTTACGGAATGCGTCGCAGACATTCAAGAGGTGTACAGACCTCCTCCTGTCTGACCTTCCGTTTGCCAGAGGGTATATCGATGACATCATCATAGCGAGTCCAGACGTGGAAACGCATTTCAACCATCTTCAAACCATTCTGGATCGACTAAAGAAATATTCAATGCGAGTAACTCTTAAGAAATGTAAGTTTTTCACGGAATCTGCTACTTATCTAGGCTTTGAAATCAGCGCTGCAGGAACTCATGCACCGCAATCCAAGGTGAAAGCGATCCTGGACTTACAACCTCCCAAAGATGAGAAGCCTTTAAGACGTTTCATGGGCATGATTGGTTTCTACATGATTGGTAGATACATTCCTCAGTATTCTACCTTGGCTGCTCCTCTGAGCGACCTTACAAGGTCGTCTAATTCATTCCATTGGTCGGTGGCATGCCAAGAGTCATTTGAAGCGCTTAAAGCGGCATTGGCTCAGCGAACACTATTGGCATTTCCGACAGTTGATGCGAAACTCATTCTCACCACTGATTCGTCCCAAATAGCCATGGGTGCAACACTGCATCAGTTGGTGGATGGTCATCTTGAGCCACTTGAGTTCTACTCTAAAAAGTTCACATCCAGAGAAAGTAAAAAGTCTGCCTTCGACAGAAAACTCCTCGCTATCTTTCTGGCATTGAAGCATTTCCACTGGCTTTCTGGCCATCTTTTCACTATAAGGACTGATCACAAACCACTTCTGAAAAAACTTTCACCATGAAAAGCCCTACCAGTCAACAAAGTCGCTCGATTTCGTACATCTCAGAATTCTGTTGCGATACTCAACACATTTCGGGTTCCGAAAATGTCGTCGCTGATGCATTGTCATTGTCCGTGAACAGCATTAGTTTTCACGACAAAGAAGCTTTCGCATCGGAACAGTAGAAAGACCAAAGTCTTCAAGCATTCTTCAAGTCCACAAACCTTCCGCTGTGCCGACATCCATTTGTGATGAGAAACAACGCCCCCTATGTGCATATCCATCTTTGTGAAAACATCGTTGACAGTTTACACGGTCGTGCGACTACCAAGGCCATTGCTGCTCGGTACGTATGGCCTGGTATGAATCGAGACATCAAGGAAAGGGTCCAGAAATGTCAAGCATGCCAAGCTAAGCTTCAAAGGTCCCTCACACGAAAACCCCGATCGGTACTATGCCAACCGTCGCGAGATTCCATACCATTCACGTGGACATCGTCGGCCCGTTACCCCCGTCACATGGTTATCGCTACCTACTTACAATCATCGATCGCTTCTCCTCATGGATCGAAGCGATTCCAATCCGTTCCATCACGACAGAGACTGCTTCCAAGGCACTCGTAACGAACTGAATCAACGAACCGCTTCTGTGTACCTGCCGTTATCATAACCGACCGTGGTTCCTAATTCGAATCAGCCTTGTGGAACCACCTACTTCAACGCCACCTTGGGTATTGAACATCGTCGAACTACTGCGTATCATCCGCAGTGTAACGGGATGGTAGAGCGTTTCCATCGTACTTTAAAGAACTCTTTGCGGTGTGTATGCAGCAGCAAAAGCTGGTACACATCGTTACCTATGGTTCTCCTTGGTCTCAGAGCTACCGTGGGTTTCCACGGAGTGTCTCCCTCCCAAATGACCTATGGGACAGAGCTTACATTGCCAGGTGACTTCTTTCACCAATCCTCTTCGGTGGACAACATCCCCAAATTCATAGAAGAACTCTTCGCCAAAACAGCTTCTTTTTGCTCTCCAGATCGTCAATATAATGGCAAAGGCTATCTCCCCAGTTTTCGGACACGGACTATATCTGGCTTAAAAAGCCTGTCCATCATTCTTCCCTCGAAAGGCCCCATGCTGGACCCTTCAAAATTCAAGAAAGAGACAATAAAACGGTGACTATCAAACTCTATGGGGCTGCAACAAAGGTTTCACTGATTTCACATTCAGATTTCACATTTATTAGCCAATGGTTCTTCCAGAAAGACTATTTCACAATCATCATATTTGGAATCAAATCCTTTATTTGGATCTACTGTTTCACGGAAATCCAAAAATTTTCGGGTAAAATTCAATTTAGTGCCGAATATATTTATTATCCTCTAAAGATGGGGAGCTCTGTTATGAAGAATATTTAAACCAGATGAAAATATAATTATCTACTGAATAAAAGAATCTTTGTGTATGTATGTCATCTGATCCAGATTTCGGTGTGCATTATACATTATACAGCGACAAGCAGTCAATTGAGTTTATGTTAGATAGCTGTTCCAATTATCCTCAAATCTAACATATATACATAGAAGATAATTTTTTAGTAAAATGCCATCAATGGCTGACGAAAAGAACTTCTCACGATTTCTCAGTCGGAAACCAGCGACAACTTTCTGACCTTTTTCTGACTTGTGCCGCTTTGCAATAAAATCGATGAACCCCGAAAATCTTTATGCTAACCTAACTCATCCAAGATGCAAAATAGAAACATTGGCAGGAAGTCCACATTAATGCTGAACGGTGGATCAGATTATAAGGTGTTCTAGCTTTGCTCTCACAAAACTGACCAAAGCAGTTAAAAGGATTGAGATTAAGACCATCAGGATAGTACACGACGGTCATAAAACGACTGACTGATCACAAACCGGAACACGAGGCGTGTACTACTGTTCTTGGCTCCGGAAACAGTATACTTCTGAACTTATTCCTGTCTCGGACATAACCATGTTGACACGGTTGAATCAGCGAACCTGCTATTTAGACAGTGTTTTAAAACTGTTCTTGTCTAGAAATCATACCGGGTATAACAGCATAAGGTGTCTCCGTAATTACTTATTCGCCACGTCTAGTCATCACTATAGGCTTTAAACTGTATTAATTTTGAGTTTTTGTTTGAGTACTCATTTTACGTTTCCGGCAAGACATTCAAATTTCATTAATCAATTAAGTTAGTCATACCCATTGACAAGCTAGCCCTCGTCGCAACTATGTGTTCCCATGCAGAACTGTTGTGTGTTGTAAAACAGTTTCCATAGCGTGTTTCTTGAAACTTATAGGGAAATAACCTTAAAAACAAAAGATTGGTTACAGTTATTCATGCATGGGTTTATCGTCATCATGAGACGAGATTGTCAAAGTTGTTGCCAAGAAGGTATCGTGAGTTTTTTCACCGTAGTACACATTATTTGTTTGAACATTAACACATCAACTTCTTTCAACGCAGCAACACTTATGCAACAATATACTGTTCTAGATGGTGATTTCATAGTCATAAATTCCCATAGACGGGCGTTGATTCGCTTCAACGTCTCCGAATGTAATACCTATGCCGTTTTAGCTGTTTAAAATTCCACTGTAGCAGTGTATGTTCGCAAACGCATGCAAGTGTGTGTACTCGCGTCTGGACCTATGAAATAACCATTACGCATTGTAACCGGATTTGTTTTTCTGAAAGCCTCAGAATTTGAATTTTCGTAAACAATAAAGCATAAGACTAAAACAAGTGCATTCTTAATACTTTATATTTAATGGGACACAAGGCTAGACAGATTAACACTTGTTTTTTTGGCAAAAAAACATAAGAACTGGGAACAAAAATGACACAGAAAATCTGGGACTTCTGTGGTGTACTTGGTTTGCATCCATCAAACTAGGCACTAAAAGAAACTGGCACCAAATATTTCCATAATTACAGAAAGAAGCTATAAAATATTGCTGAGATGCAACCCAAGAGCACAGGTTGATAGCCTTGTTGCATATCCTCCGCAAGAGCAGAAGAATCCTCAAACCCTGAACAAGTAGATTATCAATAATATTCTCCTTTTTAACATCATGAGTAGCTTCCCGCTGAAAGACAATGTCTTAACAGTTCAATTAGTAGAACATACGTTTCACATGGTGTCCTATCCATTGCATACATGCAAGATATCATCATCGACGACAAACTATATCCAGCGTTTAGTAAATCCTGCTTTGGTACCATACCACTGAGCATCATCATCATTTCCATAAACACCGTGTAAAACGACTGACCGTTACTTGCCGGACGGACTGATCCTTCACAATGTCAAAAACAAATTGACCGAATATTTAGCAAGTCATACAACAATCATGTGCTTAAAACACAACTAAATATACTAGCATAATTTATTGAACATTATTTATAACTGTTCGGCCACTTTTTTCTTCTACTATGCGCAGAAGTCTTCATAACTACTTTTGGTTTTACATCATTATCAAAACGTGGAGATGCTGTCAAAACTAGAAATTCATAGAAGCCATTTCTTTCGTCAATGGCTAAGTAAATAGTGAAATAGCAATTCTCACCGTAACCTTTATTGATGCGAAAACCAGTCAGTAGTTCTGTGATATCCTTTACTAAGGTTGCATATGTGTTGCTGCTTACATCGATTAGCAGTTCTGAAATTATGACTGAAAAAGTGGGGATTTTTGTTTAACAAAAACAGTTACGCATTTATCATTTTTCCAATCCCAAGCAAAACCAAGACTGTCCAATAAATTATTTGATTAGGTTTATTTCTGAGGATAGTTCGCTAAAATGAAAAGGGACAGTGAATTAGAGTACTATTTCAGGAATTGAGCAGGACATACGAATTTCGAATACGAATTTCGAATTAGGACATACGAATTTCGAATACGAATTTCTTTGTCCAAATATGAACATTCAAAACCCGACAAGCAACAAAACACCGCAAAGTATTTTATTTGCCTGTTGTTTCTTCAACGATTCGATGACTAGAACTAGCTGCAGTAGTAGCACCCATAGCCTCAGCAGCGGCAGTAGCAGAAGTAATAGTAGTAATCGCTGCAGCAATAGCAGACGTACCTCTTGCAGTAATAGAAGTAACAGTAGCAGTAGCAGTAGCAGTAGCAGTAGCAGCAACAGCAGCAGCAGCAGCAGCAGCAGCAGTGGAAGTAGTAATAGCAGCGGTAGTTGTAGCTGTAGCAGTAGGGGTGGTGGCAGTTGTAGTTTTAATTGTAGCAGATCTAGTGGTGGTGTTGGTAGTGGTAGTTGCAGCAGCAGACGGAGGAGCAGCTGCAGTAGTAGTAGTAGTAGTAGTAGTAGTAGTAGTAGTAGTAGTAGTAGTAATAGTACTAGTAGTAGTAGTAGTACTACCTGCAATGCCGGGGTCAGTAGCAGTAGAATTAATACCAGCAGTAATAGTAGGAGTGGTACTAATAGCTGTCGACGTTGATGCAATAGTAGTAGTCGTTGTAGCAGTAGTAGTACTAGTAGTAGCCGTAATAGTTGTTGTAGTAGTAGGAGTCCTAGCAGTTGCAACAATATTTGTAGTAGTAGTAGTAGTAGTAGTAGCAGCAGTACTACTAGTGGTGGTGGCTGTAGTAGTAGCCGTTGTGATAGTAGTTTTAATTGTTGTTGTTGTAGTAGTTGTAGTTGCCGTAGTAGCAGCTGTAGCAGTAGTAGTTGTGGTGGAAGTAGTAGTAGTAGTGGTAGTAGTAGTAATAACAGTGGGAGTGGTAGTGGTAATAGCAGTACTAGTTGTGGTGGTAGCAGCAGTACTAATCGTGGTAGTAGTAGCAGTTGTAGCAACAACAGCAGTAGTAGTAGTAGTAGTAGCCGTCATAGTAGTACTAGTAGTTGTAGCTGTCGTTGTAGTAGTAGTTGTAGTTGCCGTAGTAGTTGCAGCATTAGTAGTTATGGTGGAAGTAGTAGTAGTAGTAGTATCCGTAGTAGTAGTAGTAGTAGTAGTAGTTGTCGTTGTAGTAGTAGTTGTAGTTGACGTAGTAGTTGTAGTTGGTCCAGCAGCAGTGGTGGTAGCCGTACTAGTAGTTATGGTGGAAGTAGGAGTAGTAGTATCCGTAGTAGTAGTAGTAGTAGTAGTAGTAGTAGTAGTAGTAGTAGCAGTAGCCGTTGTGGTAGTAGTTGTAGTTGTTGTTGTTGTTGTTGTAATTGCCGTAGTAGCAACTGTAGCAGTAGTAATAGCAGTAGTAGTGGTAGTAGCAGTACTAGTTGTGGTGTTAGCAGCAGTACTAATTGTGGTAGTTGTAGTAGTTGTAGTTGCCGTAGTAGTAGTTGCAGCAGTAGCAGTTGTGGTGGAAGTAGTAGTAGTAGTATCCGTCGTAGTAGTAGTAGTAGTAGTAGTAGTTGTAGCTGTCGTTGTAGTAGTAGTTGTAGTTGCCTTAGTAGTGGTAGTAGTAATAACAGTGGTAGTGGTAGTAGCAGTACTAGTTGTGGTGGTGGTGGTAGTAGTAGTAGTAGTAGTAGTAGTAGTAGTAGTAGTACCGCTAGCAGTTGCTGCTACGGTTACGGTTGAAGTGGCAGTAGTTGAAGTTGGTGTTCCTGAAGAAGTCAATATTTCTGCAGAAGTAGTACTAGTAGCAGGGGTAGTAATAGTAACAGTAGTAGTAGTAGTAGTAGTACTAGTTGTAGCACTAGTAGTAGTAGTAGTGGTAGTACTACTAGTAGTCGGTACTGTAGCTGTAGTAGTAGTAGTAGTAGTAGTAGTTGTAGCACTAGTAGTAGTAGTAGTACTTGCAATGCCGGGGTCAGTAGCAGTAGAAGTAATACCAGCAGTAATAGTAGGAGTGGTACTAATAGCTGTCGACGTTGATGCAATAGTACTAGTAGTCGTTGTTGTAGTAGTAGTAGCACTAGTAGTAGCTGTAATAGTGGTTGTAGTCGTAGGAGTCCTAGCAGTTGCAATAGTGTTGGTAGTTGGAGTAGTAGTAGAAGTAGACGTAGTAGTAACAGCCGTCGTCGTAGATGCAATGGTAGCAGTAATAGTAGTTGCGGTAGGCGTAATTGTAGTTGTAGTACTTGTTGTAGTAATAGGAGGAGTATTAGTAGTTCTAATAGTGCTGGCAGTTGTAGCAGTACTAGCCGTAGTAGTAGTAGTAGTAGTAGTAGTTGTTGTTGTTGTAGTAGTTGTAGTAGTTGTAGTGGTGGTAGTAATAGTAGTAGTAGCCGTTGTAGTAGTTGTAGTTGTCGTAGTAGTAGTTGTTGCAGTAGTAATAGCACTAGTAGTGGTAGTAGTAGTAGCCGTAGTTGTAGCAGTAGTAGTAGTACTAGTAGTAGGACAAGTAGTAGTAGTAGTAGTTGTAGCACTAGTTGTAGTAGTAGTAGTAGTAGTGGTAGTGGTGGTGGTGGTGGTGGTGGAGGTGGCTGTAGTAGTGGTAGTAGTTGTCGTGGTTGTAGTTGTAGCAGTAGTAATAGCAATAGTAGTGGTAATAGTAGTAGTAGCCGTAGTTGTAGCAGGAGTAGTAGTACTAGTAGTAGGACCAGTAGTAGTAGTAGTAGTTGTAGCAGTAGTTGTAGTAGTGGTAGTAGTGGTAGTGGTGGTGGTGGTGGTGGTGGAGGTGGTTGTAGTAGTGGTAGTAGTTGTCATGGTTGTAGTTGTAGCAGTAGTAATAGCAATAGTAGTGGTAGTAGTAGTAGTAGTAGTAGTAGCCGTAGTTCTAGCAGTAGTAGTAGCAGTAGTAGTAGTAGTAGTAGTGGTGGTGGTGGTGGTGGAGGAGGTGGTTGTAGTAGTTGTCGTGGTTGTAGTTGTAGCAGTAGTAATAGCAAGAGTAGTGGTAGTAGTAGTAGTAGCCGTAGTCGTAGCAGTAGTAGTAGTAGTTGTGGTAGTAGTAGTGGTAGTAGTAGGACTAGTAGTAGTAGTAGTAGTAGTTGTAGCAGTAGTTGTAGTAGTGGTAGTAGTGGTAGTGGTGGTGGTGGTGGTGGTTGAGGTGGTTGCAGTAGTGGTAGTAGTTGTCGTGGTTGTAGTAGTAGCAGTAGTAATAGCAATAGTAGTGGTAGTAGTAGTAGTAGCCGTAGTTGTAGCAGTAGTAGTAGTTGTGGTAGTCGTAGCAGTAGTAGTAGTAGTTGTAGCAGTGGTTGTAGTAGTGGTAGTAGTGGTAGTGGTGGTGGTGGAGGTGGTTGTAGTAGTGGTAGTAGTTGTCGTGGTTGTAGTTGTAGCAGTAGTAATAGCAGTAGTAGTGGTGGTAGAAGTAGTTGTAGCTGTCGTAGTAGTGGCTAGGGAATAGTCGATACAGGTGTCCGAAGCCAATCCTGCTATTGTCGACGTCGTGCCTAGCATAAGTAGGTTTTTTTAAAAAAAAGATGTATTTTTCATTCTGGAGACGTCGGATTGAACGGTTATTGCTAATTGAAGTAGAAACGTTAAGAAGTCCATATTATAGCTAAGTCATGCTTGCTACTTTTACTCTTCTCTGTATGCGGGATTAATTGGTTGTATTTTTGATTTTGATTTTTTACACACCATCATTATGTTTCGTGAAACTTCACTATGCCACTGGGCACCATAACTATATATTTCGAACATATGTTTGGCTGTGATGAATTTTTTTATGAGGACGAAATTAGCCAAATAATCCGTAACGTGACGTTCTATTATACTTTTTGCTCTTCTCAAGGGATTACTTTACTTAGACCTGACTAATCGGAGTCAGTAAGTAAGAAAGGTCCTCTGACATTTTCGTGCAGATAAAGTTTGATAAGAAACATTAAAATTTTGCCTGCATAGTAAGTGCTCCATACTGAGTGCTTCAGTTTAAACGTACATAAAGACAGGGTTAACAATGGTAAATGCTACCACGCCCTAGACTTAGGCCTTAATATGTGTAATGAACTCACTGACCTAAGGACTTCTTCCACTTCTTCTAATAGATATGATTTGTAATAAACCGTATTGGTCTATCTTCACTGTCTAGGTCAGATAAGTTCTAATCGCACAGAAGGTCAGCACTTCTGCCGGAGGTGACAAACTTCTGTACCAGATAAACGAAAAGGTAGTTTGCCAAAATTTGGGAACTGGTTAGGGGTATGCTCGTGAGCTCGCTTAGACGATAGTCACCAGCAAACGGCGAGAGGGGTCGACACTTGCTCTATTCGTTCTCTGCCGAAACAGAATAGAGAGCCTTGACGCGCAGATCGAAGGCACAATCTCAAATCTTCTCTACAATAACAGGTATTTGTCTGATCTTCAATGAAGATCTGAATTAAACTTACCGTTATTAATTGAAGATTACAACTGGATCTATTTGTCGTTAGTCCATAGTCTGTAACTGGGGCACGGAACTTTATTTATTATGTGTATGGCAATAACGTCTGGCAGACGGTATCTTGTATACAATTCAGCTAATAATAATAGTTACGATTACAATGTTGAACAGGTAAATTGACAAGATTTACAGTCAAATTACCAGAGTTGCCAGACCTTTTATGGATTACTCGAATTTGCCCCAACAAGTTAAACTACTTTATATTTGACTGGAACTAATCCCTTCTTCCATGGTTAACTCATTCTCCATATTACTCAACTCAACTCAACTACTGCTATGTTCTTACATGCGTGTGTTGTGCTAGTGCACTCTCTTTATCTGCTCTTTACAGTACCAAAGTACGAAAACACTCTACAATTAATACAATTAATTAATTGATAATAACACAATTCAGGGAAAGGTTCGGGCTTTGGGTGAGCTCCTAGTTATTGCAACGTAATTCTAAAGAATTCCACAGCCCACTACTAAGATATCTGACGGAAGGTTCCGAGCAGATCAACTTTGTTTCCTGAGGATCACTCTATTACAAGGGGCGGGTAGGCGGGGTGATACCGGGAGATGTCCGAATAAGTCTAAAACCGACAATTTAAAGCTCAAGATATTCGTTTTCTCTTTCTTGTTCTTCTTCAACTCTGATTGTCTTTTTACTAATCAACAAAGGCAGAGGCTAAAGCCAGAAACAGGGGTGTACCCACTCCCCAGTAGATGAAAAAGATTGATTTGTAAAAATGCATCTTTGATAATTTTCAATCAAAGACCAGTAGAAAAATAGAATAGAAAATTCAACCAAAACTAACTATTTTCCTTATTAGTCTCAGGATCTTTCACCGATGTAGGTTCTAATGATTCCCGGATAGATTAGGTCAAAAGCCAATCTGTCTTTGCCTTAAACTGATACCAAGTTCCGACTACTGCCAAGGTACTTTCATACTTCAAGCTTAGGAAATGAGGAAAATGGGCGACCGACCTACGGCCGCCCCTCTACGAACACTGAAGAGAATTTTGGAATTGGCCACTAAGCTGACAGCTTCCTGACAGCTCAGTGACAGCTCAGCAGACGGAAAACTTCTTTGATTTTGAGGGAAGCTCCTAGAAGTTTCTAGGACACTCTATTATTCTCAGATCTTTTACACAAGGAGATGCAGGCTCTTTTTGATCCTGGTGATCAGCCAGGGTGAAGATTAACGATAACGGCGAAATATTGCCCCCAGCTGACCACATTTCTGATTAATTTCTGGGTCCACAGCTTGGACGAACTTTATATTTCGGTTAACACGTAAACGCAACCAAAGGGGGAAGCTACGGGCCAAATTTTCAACTTTCTCTTATTTTGCTGAAATTTTGCTCAAAGAATGGACCCACCCTAGTCCAGTGTGGAAAAATAATTTTAAGTGCAAATTTCCTTGGTATAGCTTTATTTCATTATACTTCTATTAATTTTGGTGATTTCTCTTGTCGTTGGCCCCTACTTTCAAATTTAAGTCTAAATTCTAAACTTAAGTCTAAAATAAAGAGAAGCCTCTCATTAATTCCGGTAATATTTGCTTCTCGTCCTGGAAATTTCGTATCTCTACACAATCAAGGATAGGGAGTAACTGTTACCAAAACGTGCACTACAATTTCTACGAAATTTTCCACAAAATAAAATTTATATATTCGAACTCTACGTACTTAACTGCCTAAGACTAGCTTGATTTCATTAATTTTAATTTATTCAGGAGGAGGCTAAGCACCCTCCAAACCTTCCAAAGTACACAAAAAGGTGTGTACTAAACTTTGTTTTGGAAGGCAATTCTCTGCTGGCCTCTTGGTCAGCCTAGAGTTCACTTGAGGACACTTTAAGGTGAATGAAAGAATGAATGGGGCGTAGTAGTACACAAACTACTACGTAGTCTGGGAAGCAGGCGGCTTCCCCGACAATGGAAACGGGAGTTCCCATAAGTTAAGACAAAGTTTGAAAGGACGCCAACTTTCGAGGCACACTTTTTAAAGCGAAGAAGTAATCTTACTAAAACATTTTCATTAATAACTTTCTTGTTTTTCGGGAGTTAGAAGTTGGGGTTTGGATTTTAAGAATCAGGAGAAAATTGCCTTTCAAACGAACCTAAGTTGTATAACCGATTAAAATTACCAAAATTAATTAATTTATGCCTAATTATTGCTAATTAATCCATATTAACACTAGTTAACTACTTATTTAATTATTTTATGCTGGTTAAACACCTATCGTAAGCTAAGCTTAACTGAATGACCATCTTCCAAGATGTGGCGTTTATTGCCTTGAAACTACATTGTGGGGAAATGTTTTAGAGTGCAAACCACGTAATCCGTTTCATAATTGAGAGCTCATAATAACTTTAGGTCGCTTTTCGGCACATTAATTACCGCCGAATTGGCAAAAAGAGGACCCATCTCTGACCAATTCTAGATTTGAGAAGAGTACCCACTCTTCAGTTAGGCCTTCCATAAATTCTAATTAGTCATTCTATTATTTGACATCTTTATTAGCTCTGCGTTTATATACTGGTATTCTTGGCACTATAATGCTAATTACGAACCCAATATATCTTTGATTTAACTTTTGGGGGCTCTTTTTACATTAACATGAATTTGGGTTTGTGTGGCAACTCTGATATTTCAATTACATAATATCAGTACAATATAGCTTGGACGTTTAAATAGGGCAAGAATATTAAGTCACGATTAATAAAGACGCATTAGATGATTGGATTTCAACTTGATTTCTCGCTGACGACATAAAAACGTACTTAGGCCCCATAATAAAAATCATTTCATCACATATAATGCATCTTGGCTTGAAGTACTGGGGAGCTGACTAACTACCCTACTGAGTTCAAATTTCATGATCACTGCGCCAACAATGCATCAGCCACAAGCAGACGCCAACAAATTTGTAAATAATAGTTCCTTCAAATTGCAAACTGAATTTCTTTTAGTGGTTTGCCTAAGCCATAACCTCCTTGAAGCACTTCAGTTTTCAGTTTTCAATAAGTGGGATGTGAGCACCTCCACATAACTTTCCCTTTTCTTCTAATCTCGGGCACACTTACTGCATCTACAGAATTGCCTTTCATTTCCCCAGTAGTCACCGCAGGCACTTATTGTTTGATTGTGGCAAGTGCAAACAGTGCATTCTCCAGTTTGCGTATTAGTAAAACTAGTGTAACCATTGCATTGACGGTAGTTAATAGGCAGATTGCAAGTCATCCCATCACATTCTGACAAATCCATCACCAGTCCTTCCAGAAATACTTCGTCGTCAAACAAGACGTTGTTGAGCTCACAAGTGGCCCCGATGTCTGCGCATCTGTCATTGCAGTGTTTGCCAGTATCACTGAGCGTGTAGACATAAGAGCCGTCATGTATAATGTTGCTTCCACCTACATAGCCTATAACAAAACAACAAACAGCCTCGTGCTACTTGAAGCAAGCTTCTGTAGGGTTTGGTCAAGCAACGTTTTTCCTTGATGTGGTTGATCTTAAGGGAGCGCTTGCATTATCGAGATTAGCGATGTAAAATCTGGACATACGGAAATCCTGAGTGAATCTACTTTGGTAGGCGCCGTATAACAAACTTCCAGCAGTTGAGACCTCGTAATTGGACAGTTGCCTACCATAGCTTGAAAATTGAGATTGAAATTAAGAAAATTGAAAATCATCATTATGATAAACTGGAATGTCTGTACTACGTTAATGAGCGTTCTAAATGTTAGTGTGTTAGTTTGTGAGTATTGTTCTGCCGTGCACTGTACAACTTGTGAAATCATAGTAAACGAGCAAAATAGAAGCGACTAGCGCACAATTTTTATTATGATATTTATTATAAATGCTGCAACCAAACTTGCACAAATTTGGCATGCACGTTTAGTGAACAGGTATACAGGAGCAAAATTTTTCTTTTTAGGGTACTGGTACAGCCTTGTGTAAATTTGAACTTACAGTCTTCAATTCTTTATGAAAGTGGATGAAACTTTCCAAGTATATTATTTTGGTGCTCTTTAACATTCTGTGATCAGTCCCGCATTTTTAGGTCAAAGGATAAGAAATTTTTGGTCGTTGGTATTATTCTCTCAGTACGTAGTCAGTCGATATACCGGATTGGCTATTATGGCTGGTAAGAGGGCCAAAAATGAACATTTTTGCTTTTACAACTTTGAGCTATCTCTAATGGTCAATATAAGCCAAAAACGATTTTTTGGGGTCCAAAAATGGCTGTTTTCTCGAAAATAGGTTTTTTAAAAATTACTACTAAATCTTGAGGACAAATGTGGGTTACTTATACTAGATCGATACACAGTCCCATTGCACATTTGATCAGCACCTATCAGCCTGAGTTCGTTGCTTTAAGCTAGAGATTTGGCCAAAAACCATTTTGGGGAAACTGCAATAATTTTGTTTTGAACACCGTTTTCTCAAAAACTACCCAATGGATTCGCGTCATTTTTGTCTGGATGAAAATTGTAGAAGCTAATTTTTCTTGGTTTGAGCTAAAACATCTCCAGTTCCGAGAAAACTGAATGCAAATCAACGAAATTTCGTGTCACCGCACATTTGACGGATTTTCTGGAGTATTGAGACTTGTTGAGCCAAATCAAAAAATGCCCCTCAGTCAACATGTCCTTCATATCATGACACAAGAAAAACTTTGCTACATGTTCAAAAATGTTTGGCCTATATTCAGCCTGTAGGATGCCAGTATGTCAGAAAATTTCTGCCATTTTTTGCTAATTTCACTAGTTTCGTAAACTCATATTATAAGATCGTAAGCTTTAAAGCGATAAAGCTCTTTCCATTCAACTCCCACGATTGCAAAAGTTATAGCATTTTTAGAAATCTTCAAAAAAGCACTGCACAGAAGGACACCAGCACGTTAAATGAATATTCCCTAAAATAATTATTTTCAAAATTTTTGAACATTTATAAAAAATATACTCAAACTTGCATAAATCAAAAAAATAAAAAATTACCCTTGCACGAGGTTTATTCTTACATGTGTGCGGAACTTTAGCTATTTATTTTTGTTCAGCTGTTAATGTCACCGTTTTGAAAATTTGAACTTATGCAGGTTATGTGATCCCAAGCCAAGCACTGGATTCTTCTAATTCTGCACATTGCTAGTATTTGACATCAGCTACCATACGCTTAAAACTGTTTAGAGATATAAGTTATATCCCTTTCCAAATTGTAAATTCAGATTGAGGCTGTCATACATAAATTATGAAACCTAAACCTTGCTTGCTTGCTTGCTCAAACGATTTCGGTAATTTAAAAGTCTTGCACGAACGAAATATTGTTCACAACATAGCGATACCTGCATTGGTGGATTGGTACCCTAATTAAGCCGTCCATGGGAATTAAAATTGCCAATTGTGATTAGTCCGAAAATTCTTGACCTCCCAGATGGAGCCAAATATTGAACTGTATAAAAGTTGCGAGCATAAATAAAGTAAGTTTTCATCAAAACAGATAAGAAGATCCAGAAGAACTTTTGAGATTTTATACTCACCGCAGCAGCTTAGAATCATGAATATGGCAGAGGATACTTGCATGGAGATGGAACTCTAAACAAAAACATTTTACACTCTTAGATAGTCGAAACTAAAGGAATCACTTTAGTAGATGATAAGCAAAAAATTGTAGAAATTACAGGTTAGGGTCTTGTAATTTCTACAGGACATCCTTGGTAGCTTTTACCGGATACACTTTGGTAGAATTGATTACAGGTTAGACTAGTATACAATACAAATGAAACCTGTAGTGTTCGTTCACTGGTTTACAGGTTTACTCT
>JASAND010007994.1:0-10974 GCA_030248195.1 Trissonchulus latispiculum | reverse complement strand
AAATTGCGAAAATTCAAAATTTCCGAAAGTGGTCAAGTTCGGTATTAAGTGAAAGCTCTTGCTGAGGCGAACAATTTTTGTCATTGGAGAACCCGTCTAAAGTGTCCCTAACGGACTGTGGCACCCCACCGGAAAAAAATTGTCAAAATTCAAAATTTTCAAAAGTGGCCATGATCGGTATCAAATGAAAGACCTTGGTGAGTCGAACAATTTTTGTCAATGGAGGACCCCTCTACAATGTCCCTACCGGTCTGTGGCGCCTGGCCAGGGGTCTGGACCGGTCAAAAACGGCTAAAAATAGAAACTTTTTCAAGTGGCCATGCTCGGTATCAAATGAAACCCTTGGTGAGGCAACCAAATTTGGCCACTTGAAGACCCCTCTAAAGTGTCGATAGTGGCTTGTGACGCCCTGGACAGGAACATAGGGCCCATATTATGGGCCCAACATCGATTTCGCTCGGACTCCCCTCTCTTAAGTCTGTTTTCTGAGAAACTCTTTGTAAACGTTTTCTGATGCAGAAACAATTGCGTTTTTAAAATTTTCCAAACCCCACGCAGCGCTACGACCCTCCCCCCCCCCGGTGGGCATTCAGCCCCCTTCATCCTGTTTTCCGACAAACCTTTGTAAAAGTTGCTGATGTACACGTACGTACGGAAGCAATTGCGTTTTTCAAATGTTCGCTCCCCCACGCAGCGCGACGACCCCCCCCCCCGTGGGCGTTGGGCCCCCTTCAACCTATTTTCCAAAATACTCTGGAAACGTTTTCTGATGAGACAAAATTTTCAAATTTCCGCGACCCCACACAGCGCGACTCCCCCCTGTGGGCGTTCGGCCCCCCGTCATCATGTTTTCCGGCAAACCTTTGTAAAAGTCGCTGATGTATATACACATACGTACGGAAACAATTGCGTTTTTTCAAATTTCCCCAACCCCACGCAGCGCGACTCCCTCCCCCTCCCCCGGTGAGCGTGCGGCCCTTCGTCATTATGCTTTCCGGCAAACCTTTGTTAAAGTCGTTGATGTACACATACGTACGCGTTTTTCAAATGTTCGCTCCTCCACGCAGCGGGACGACCCCCCCCCCCCCGGTGGGCCTTCGGCTCCCCTTCAACCTTTGTCAAAAATACCCTTTGGAAACGTTTTCTGATGCGGAAGCAATTGCGTTTATTATAAATTATTCCTACCCCATTCATCGCGACTACCTCCCCCACTGTGGGCGTTCGCCCCCTTCAACCTGTTTTCCAAAATGCTCCAAAATTTTTCAACAGGTAATGCTCCGTACAAATGCCAAAAATACCCTAAACGTGCTTACAATACATATACACGTCCTATCTGGTTTTATCAAATCGTTTTTACGGCTGTTTATTCATTTTATTAAGCCTGCGAAGAAAAGCTCTACAGCGGAAAAATGCAAGAAACTAGAGGGAAAAATGCCCTAGACGGGTATGCAGTGGCTAGAATAGGGAAAGAAGGAAGGGCGGAAAAATACCAATATAATTGACAGTCAGCGCTGAAAATCATAGAAACAAGATTCAGCGCCGAATAGGGAAAGCAATCGGAGCAGAAAATTATAGACACCAGATTCAGCGCCGAATAGGGAAAGCAGCCGGCGCTGAAAATAATAGAAACTATATTCAGCGCCGAATAGGGAAAGCAGTCGGCGCTGAAAATAATAGAAACTAGATTCAGCGCCGAATAGGGAAAGCAGTCGGCGCTGAAAATTACAGAAACTAGATTCAGCGCCGAATAGGGAATGCAGTCGGGTAGCGTGGAACAGGCAATTCCTCCGTCCATCCTATTCGCGTGAATTGCGATATATCCAGCTCAACTGTTCATTTTTCTAACAATGTTACCTTCGATAAGATAATTTGATTAACTGTGACTGGGTTTTATACCTACTCGCATGAATTAAAATGTGCTGATATGAGCGGCTGCTTTCTCGTACAATTTTATCTCAAACAGCAAACTTGAAACTGTTCCTGGGTAGTCTACTTTTAGACTTAGTTGAGCCTCGCGACAGTAGAATATCTACTGCCATAGCGTTTTAATGTCCCAATATAGACAAGATTAAGATTTCGTTTTGGCACATACTTTTATCGGCTTACAGCAAACTTGAAACTGTTCCTGGGTAGTCTACTTTTAGACTTAGTTGAGCCTCGCGACAGTAGAATATCTACTGCCATAGCGTTTTAATGTCCCAATATAGACAAGATTAAGATTTCGTTTTGGCACATACCTTTATCGGCTTTTCCAACACAACATTTTTAACGATCAATGACACTTTTAATTTGTTTTATACTATTAAGAGCGAAATTATTAAAACTGCAAATGCGTAACAGAGTATTTGAAGTTGGAACTAGTATTAATAATAGACAATGCAGTTTATGTACTTCATGCGGAAGACAGCAGCTCCGGCTTCAACTTTATGTTAAAGAACAAAGCTAGCTAGCTACAGCACATTTCATTCACATAATGACACCTAATGTTAACTGCGTTAGTTCATGATCCACAATCAACCACGAAGTTTCTACTCTTCAAAATCACACTTTGCTTACACAAACGATATGGCTGTAGCCTGCCTCATTTCAAACGCAGTATATACATACCACGTTCTCGGGTAGTGCAGAGCAGTTCACGCGAATAGGATGGACGGAGGAATTGCCTGTTCCACGCTACCCGACTGCATTCCCTATTCGGCGCTGAATCTAGTTTCTATAATTTTCAGCGTCGACTGCTTTCCCTATTCGGCGCTGAATCTAGTTTCTATTATTTTCAGCACCGACTGCTTCCTCTATTCGGCGCGGAATCTGGTGTCTATAATTTTCTGCGCCGACTGCTTTCCCTATTCGGTGCTGAATCTAGTTTCTATGATTTTCAGCGCCGACTGTCAATTATATTGGCATTTTTACGCCCTTCCTTCTTTCCCTATTCTAGCCACTGCATGCCCGTCTAGGGCATTTTTCCCTCTAGTTTTTATTCTATACTCACATACACGTTTACACATTATTACTACATATACGTATACGTATATATATATATATATATACCTACGTACGTTTCGCTTATTCTATACATTCTACGAATCTGCTTTGCAATAACTTCACTTGATAGGTTTGTACATTTTGAAAGGAATTATTTTCACAAAGTGCTCTGCTTGTGTTGAGTCCACTCTGACATCATGACTAGTGAATAAAGCCCTATGTTAGTTTCTACTGTTTTTCATTTGTGGAAGAAAAGACAAAAACCGCCATCGCGAAAAAAGTATATATATATATATGTAGGTACCAGCCTTCCTTAATTTTTATTTACAGTCTGGTGTCTCACAGCTCCACAATACATATATATCTTTAGATATATAGCAATCCCAAAGATGTTTTGTCTGGTCTAATTTTTAGGCATTGTTTAAAACAACCGTGACATGTTTTGATATTTTGATTTTTATTTGATTTCTGCTGTGTGCGTTTTGTTAATCCGCATTTTGTCACTTGAGTCTCTGTGTTTTAGGACTTTCCAAAGGAGGCCCGCAAATGGGTAGCCGAGAAGCGAGCCGCACTCTCGACGGATTTTGGCGATTCCTTTCGTAGTCTGGAGCACAATGAACTGCGCATGGAGTTTCAGTTCAACGACCCGGAAGTGATCCGATCCTTCACTGTCTCCTGCGATGCGGACTGGCACGACGGCCGCAGTACGGCGGAGTTTGTGGCCTCGGACCAGGGGACCGCTCTGTTTAGAGGTTCGTTCCCGTCCCTAGGTTTTACTTCTATTGGAGGGGGGCTGTCGCCCCCACCCACCCCCTGCGACGATTTTAACATGTGAGATGTGAGACGGACCGACCTTCTGCCAGGAGGGGGGTTGGGTTGAGGTACCTACAGCATGCTCTATATAGGTTTTTCGGGTTGCCGAGCTCGAATTTGGCATTAGTTTTGCCCTAGCGGTTGCCGCAGAGGCTTTTTACAAAAAGTTGACCGTGATTTTTCTTTTGTGAATTTCTTCTTAAAAAATCACCCGCCGGTGGCGAAGGCAGAGAACATGGCAGAGAGTCCAATATATGGTTACATAGCTTGGACTTAGGCACTGTTTTTTTGTGTGTTTTATTGTGTTTTCGCACACTTTTTTTAAAAAAACACAAAATTTTAAAAAAACACACTAAAAAGCACACTCACATTTTCACCTGAAGGAGCGAATTTTTATTAATTTTAAGGTTAATTTTTAAGTTTTTCCAAAGAATTTTGCGCCTTCGGCGCAAATATCCGCTATATATTTGTTTTTACTTCTGTTTGTTTCGTCTGTGCATTATATAGTTTTCGCGTAGCCTTCATTATTCTAAGCAACGGTGTCATTAGGGACTGTATAGGCAAAATATTCTATGAAATTACGTTTTCAAATTCTGGTAATGACTGGCATGAAATAAACTGTCGAACAGTAAAAGGTTTGAAGGATTTCAGACCAAAATTTTCTCAATTTTCAAAAAACTCTCAACGTCTAGCCCCCCAGAAACCCCATTACTGGGTTTATTCTTGTGGGGGGGGGGTGGGACCCCCCATAAACACCCTTCCCCCCCCAAAAATCGCCCCCCCCCCAAAAAGTGGGTGCCCCTTTTGGTACCAACGTTTGCCCTGAAAAAATCGCTCAGAAGGCCAAATTTTCAAAAATTTTCCGGCTTCGCCGGAGATTTTTAGTCGATTTAGTGCTATTTTTGCACTAAAAATGAACTTTTTTGGGGATAACTATAGAAACAGCGCTATTTTTAGCATGTTTTTAGAAAAATTTTGAAAAATTTTCGCCCCCCCACCCAAGAATGACTCGCCCCCCGAGGGCCCCCCAAAGAGCCCCCCGAAATTCCCTAGAATAAGCCCAGCATTGTAGCGCAAAAAAGACGTCATCAATGCAAATATTTAACGTTCAGAACATTGAAATATCGTTTATGAAAACTGAGCATGCAATATATGCTTTGTACTACTTCTGTAACACGCGAAAAATGCTGAATATAGTTTAAGATGCTGTAAAAACCGTTAAACATGTGTTAATACTGAGAAAAGCGAATTTCAGGAAAACCACAGATTTTTTAAAAAAAACACATTTTCTTAAAAAAACACACTAAAAAGCACAGGTAAAATTTTGAAAAAACCCTGGACTACTTAGGACATGTCACATGCATAATATGGGGTAGCTGCGCAAAGCCCATAGTGAGTATATACCGGCAAAAATTTCAATTTTGGTCCAGAGTTGTCCGAGGGACGGATTTTGGGTGGGTCGACTATTTTACGTACCCTAGTCGGAGGAGTTCGGTATCTGCAGCCAAACTCACATATGTTACTGAGCTTTTTCTAGGCGAAAAAAGTGGGAGGGGGAATCCAAAGTGGCCTAAAATTGCCAAAAACGCAGTAAAATGTCCTGTTTTCTACATATACCGCTATAACTATGCTAAAAAGTGCTCAAAAATTGAGTTTGAATACCAAAATAGACGATTTTTGACCAAAAAAGTCCGGCGAAGCCGGGCAATTTTGACCAAGAATCCTTAAAATTTGGCATTTTCTGGGCACTTTATAGTGAGTGGGGGGAAAGCCCAAAAAGTTGGGGGGGGGCGCCTCCCGCCCCCCGCCACAAAAAAGCCCAGTGTTAAGGTTGGGACTTGTGGCTATTATTGCCATGCAAAACATTTTCCGGCTGCGGCTTATTGTTAGCCGTCTAGGTGGGTGATTTTTTGTGAATTTTCGGTGTGATTTTTTGTGAACATTACTTTTATACAACAGTGTAATTAGAGATGCACCGGGCCGCCACTACCGGAGCCGGGGCCGGGACCTCATCGTGGCCGGGGCCTGGAAATTGGGGGTCCAAATCGACAATTTTCAAAAATTTTCTTGAAAATTTAAATTTTGCAATAATTTTTGATATACAAACGTTACTATCGTTGTTTTCATTCATATCGGCGGGAAAAGAAACAATTTGTAACACTTTTTGACTTTCGAAAATTCAAAACTTTGGTCAAAAAATATCAAAAATTTACAAAATTTTGCTGATTTTTGGCCCCGGTGGGTACCGGGGCCTGACCACCGGGGCCGGGGCCAGGCCCCGGTACATCCCTAAGTGTAATACATCTATGAATACAGATAAGGTGTATTGTTTGTTTTGTTTTGTAGGCTTTCTGGATCCCAGCGTTCCCGACGACGGCATCACATTTCGTTCCGGCGGTGCCAATATTTCTTCGCCCTGGAAACGTCGCGCCTTTCACCGACCGGGGAGCTATGACTACTGGCGCAACTTTACCCATCTGGCCCTGAAGGTTCGCGGAGACGGTCGGACCTATCTGCTCTGTGTGGCCTGTCCAGGCAAGCTGGATGTGACCTGGCACGACCTGTACAGTTATCCTCTGTTCACGCACGGCGGCCCCTACTGGCAGTATGCCCTGATTCCCTTCTCCAGATTCTATTTCCAGGTTGAGGGTCGCATTCAGGACAACGTTCAGCAGACTATGGCCCATATCAATCCGTCCCGGGTCGGTATTACGCTCAGCGACCGACGAAAAGGGCCCTTTTGCCTGGAGATTGACTGGCTAGGCGTCTATCATGATGTGACTCATCTGGAAAAGTGTGCCTATGAAGAGTATAAACTGGGCTATCACCCCGGGTTTTGAGGGGGAAATTTTATGCGGGGTTATATCGGCTCGGATTATCCTTATCCCTTTTTATCCTCTTACCTACGTAGCCCTACCGTTGCCTTTTCTTATGAAGGCGGACGCGTTAAGTCGGTTGCGTGCGATTGGTCATCTCAAAGGGGTGGATAAGGATTTTAATTGTGTTGATTTTGTTGAGATTTTGGTTCTTCGAACTTGATTGTGCAGATTTTCAGGCCGTCTGCAATTAATGTTTCTCCTGAAATCTGTGACAATCGCGCTAGACTTTGGATTTTAGACCGTTGTCTTTCTCTGAACCGAATGTTATAATATAGTTTCATTATACATGCTGGATGATTGCCTGGCTGATTGTTGTTTCATTCAGTTAGCTCAGCTTAAAGTAAAGTATCCGTGTTACCAAGAGTACATAATGGTAGGGTTATGACGCTAAGCCTAATCTCTGTTATCAGAGCAAAAACTATGCTAACGGTTCGCTAACTGTTCGAAACGGCTAACCCTCCCACAATGTGGACCCATCTCTTCAAGGAAATTCGCGGGCTGTTTGTGATCTAACAACTTTAACTCTAACAACAACTCAGGCGCACATTGAACCAACTGAGTAGTTGTGTTATCGAACTTCAGCATGCAAGCGTAGCGTCCAAATTTGTTTGAAGTGATGGGTCCAATTTGGGGAGGTCAGCCGTTAGCGAACAGAGTATAGTTTTCGTTCTGATAACAGAGATTGGGCTTAGTGTCATCAAGAGTACATAATAAAATAACAGTATGAAACTCTTACGCTACTATGTGCAAACATGCTTGACATGCTCGGGTCGTTAACTCGGGACCCCCCGAAAGTCTAGGAGGGGGGCCCACCCTACACTAAGTACATGCTTTCATCCAAACGTGTGTCTACTCGCTGATTCACTAATTGGCTTAGGCATACGGTATGCATTTTATTAGTAATTTTTAATTAATTAATAATTACTTTAATTAGTGCAACAATTTTTATATCGTTGAAAGAGCAGAAAAATGCTACAAAGGTGTGCTACAAAGGTGTCGAATTAGTGTTTTAATTACAGTAAACCTAATTATAGTTATTATTAATTAATTAAAAATTACTAATAAAATGCATACCGTATGCCTAAGCCAATTAGCGAATCAGCGAGCAAACACATTTGTATGAAAGCATGTAATTAGTGTAGGGTGGGACCCCCCCGAGACCCGGGTTCCGAGATAACCACCCGAGCATGTCAAGCATGTTTAGCACATAGTAGCGTAAGAGTTTCATACTCTTATTCTATTATGTACTCTTGGTGTCATACTCTTACCATTATGAACTGTTGGTGTTACTAGATATGGGTTTTTTCTGAAGGTCTAAAAGTCGGGGAGAGTTAAATTGTCCTAAAAATGCTAAAAATTCAGTAAAAATTCAGTAAAATACATTATTTTTACATAAACTGCTATAATTTATCTTAAAAGTGTTCAAAAATCAAGTTTACTACCAAAATATTCGATGTTTACCAAAACATTCCAGTGATACTGGAAATTTTTAGAAAACGGAATCAATTCTTTAAAATTTGGCATTTTCTGTGCAACCTTATAGTGAGTGAGTGAGGGAGGGTGCGCCCCCAACCCCCACTAAAAACACTAGATTAGAAAAGCTGTGGATAGATTGTGTTAGAAACAGGTTTAGTGCACTCTTTTAGCTCCTCGGCTAGGTGTAGCAAATAGGACATTATTTACACATTGCATAGTTGAGACATTTTCGCATTGAAGAATTCTATTTAGGTTCTAGTTATGAGCCATGTGGATCCATTCTGCGGCATAAATTTCGAATAGGGAGAAAATGGATATCCAATGACAAAAATCTGGGTGCCGTTAATATAGAGACGCCACATTTGGTTATGAATAGTTTTGGCTTCGGCAGGTACAAGGTTCCAGCACGTGCTTAAGCTGAGCCAAAGTTTGCTATCTCCAATGGAAGACATTTGAACAAAAATGATGTAGGAAGTGGTCGAGTTTGGTGGGATATAATTTGATGAACACGGGGATGTGGTGTTTTCCAGTATTTTGAAAGAATTCAGTTGAAGTGTTAGTTGTGCTTCATATCTCGATTTTGTGAGATCCATAGCGTTGAACTGAGTCGGCTCCAGGTTCAAGATTTGTAGGTAATTTCTCGATCTTGCAGGGAGATCTGAAGTAAGAAAAATTGTGTCAGCAACCGAGACATAAAAATTGTTAATCGAGAAAGTTGTTCGCTACTCTGATATATTAATAGTGAGCCGTCCAAAACATTTAATAAAGCATGAAATATAGATTTTTGGGATTGGCCGAAAGCCGAATGGTTTTACTGTTAAGCTTGAACAGTGGCTGGAAGTATTTTCGCCCAAGTCAACGGACCGACCGATTAAAGCACAATAACAGCCTAGCATCACTGAATTGTGTTATTTTTGGGCAAGGGCTCAACACTGAAAATGCACACAACGTGGGCCATAAGTAATTGGTACTCTCCGCAGTACCACAGACAAGAGGCAGAAAGACGAAAGACTAAGATCGCTGATGGAAACTTGATTCCCAAGCGATACCACCGTACGGTATTTCAGTCATACCCAAGGCATTAGTAATCATCCGATAACTACTGCCTCCTGCTTGCTAATAGCAACTATGATCAGATTCAGTGTTAGTTCAACTAGTCCAAGACTAAGTCTACATCAAGGCTTTTGTTGCAAATATACAGTGTAGAGGCAAGCATGAATTGCTGTGAAAAGGACACAAGCATAGAGACGGCTGAAACTTGGAGACAAGCTTAAGACTAAGCTAGGACTTCTTTCTTTAGAAAGTCTTCATGTAACCTTACCCGACGCACTGAACGGGAATACTCTTGGAAGAGCAGGAGTAAGGCACTCACGTCCTTTCTGCGCCTTGGCTGACTTTATCCAAACACTCCAGTCCTAAAATCGGACTAATAACAAATTTATGTTTAGGTCTGAACTGTTATTTAATCTAGCCTGGTCACTTTTCAGTCTACATATACTAGACAAAGTCGTAATTTTTGGGGACTCATAAATTACCTGCAATTACTGAGCTATGTTGAGAACAGTAGACTAAAAATTTTGGTGTCATATATATATATATATATATTATATATATAAGTTTATGGATCACCCAATTCCTGCTTATGTCAGGCCAAGACTGAATTAATTCGAAGGCAATTCTTCTTGAGATCATCCAAGCTCTAGCGGGCATCGTTTCAACCCGGAATACCGCAGATTGGCTGGCCAGGGACCAATTATTGTAGAGATCGTTCCAAGCAGAAGCACAGTAAATGGTTGAATCCATTTGGAGCAGCGGCTGCAGTTGGTTGAAGTAACTGTAGAAATCCTGAGACACCTGGAGCAAATGGAACTAGAGAATTATCGTTAGTTTTAGAAAACATTTTCCTGAAATTTTCCCAAATTCAGTTCAATTGGTTCCTTTGTGATTAGAATTTGAGGTTTGCAAGCAAGTTTGCTGAACAGAACAACTAGAATGAATCGGCCAGTCCAACAATTGAACTTTATAGCGACGACGATGATACCGATGTCGTATAATATCTCCCCTTGAAATTTTCCCCTATAGTGTGTAATATTTCCCCCTGTGACATTCTCCCCCTTCCAAGCTATATATCCTCCCTCTAAATTAAACCTAGCCAAACGATGCAGCAACAGGGTCAAAGCAGTAGCACCTTTGGAAAGTTGGTAAATTGTAAGTAGAATTATTGTTTAATTATTTCATGAATTTTAATTTACAAGTAAAAATTAAATGATTTTTAAACGCGTTTTAACAGAGTTAAAAAGTGTTAAAAACTGTAAAAAAATAGAAAAAGTAAGTGCTAAAAATATGTAAAAAGCTATAGTGTTAAAAAGTGTAAACAGCCTGTTCGTTTTTTGTTAATTTGTTAATATATAATTATTTTGTTTATTTTGTTAATAAGTTAATTTTGCAACTGTTAATAACTGTACAGTGTTGTTTAAAATTTTTCCATTTTTGCAATTTAGACCCTAATCTTTACAGGTACTACGAGCAAAATTTTGGGTCTTTAACAGCGTTTTTACCATTTTTGCGAGAGTTTTTGTAAAATCAACAAAAATATCTTGAAAAATATCACGGAGGGAAATATTATACCCTATAGGGGGAAATATCAGGGGGATATCACAGGGGGAAATATTATACGACACCGGCAGCCAGATTTACTGCTACCAAAAACATAGTCTGAAACAGTTCATGTGAAAAGCAATATATATATATATACACAAGTTTCTATATCTATTTCTATTGAACCGTTAGCGTTACAATCATAGCCTTGGTTCTTTCTAGTTGC
>JASAND010007993.1:0-19491 GCA_030248195.1 Trissonchulus latispiculum | reverse complement strand
GAAAAAATCTCCGGCGAAGCTGGAAAAATTTTGAAAATTGGCCTATTTTTGGCAAAAATTTGGGCCTCCAAAAAATTCCGGGGGGGGCGAGATCCCGTGGGAGGGGGGCGATTTCTGGGGGGGAAGGCATTTTCGGGGGGGGGGGGAAGGGAAATTTCGGGGGGGCCCCCGCCCCCCCCCCTGTAAAAAATACCCTGATGCCATTATTGTCAGTCAATAATAACAATTCCAGCAGTTAAACAATCGCTGCAAGTTGCTTGCTTCTATATACGTAAACTATATAGTAATTTGGTTGTGCTGGACTGCGGCAAGCAACTAGAAAGAACCAAGGCTATGATTGTTACGCTAACGGTTCAATAGGAATAGAAGATTGTCGGAGAGAGTCCTGAAATTATTGTTGAAATATAGACTTTTCTTATCAATGGTTAAAATGCACAGTAAATATTAAGAGTTTATCGAAAGAAATGTTTGCTTCCAATAAAACTAGTTTATCATAGTTGTATATTATTTACGCACCGTAACTAAAACTGAACACTGGTATATCATAGGGGTCGCGGCAGCGACCCCTATAATATGTGTCAAAAGTCCCTGGAGACACCGTAAAATAAGCTGCGCAGAGGCTGCGCAAAATCCTGCGCAGATCCTGCGCAGATTTCATGCGCAAATTGTAGAGCACATCGAGTTTAGTATGTGTGCGAAGTTTCAGCCCCGTATCACTTTCCGTTAAAAGTTGCGCCCCGGACCGGTTATGGCGGCGATGTTTTTTTTCCGGTTTCTCCTATTTAATGGTCGTATTGTCCTGACTTTCCGCCTCTTTCACGTAATCTGCAGCGGAGGCCGGACCTAAAGGGGTATAGGGTCTGGTAGTACCCCATGCGCCATTTAAGAATCGCTACTTTTTTGCGCCGCAGGTGCGCCACAGCGCCGCAGCGGCGCCGCAAAGTCGGCTCAGAGCGAAAAGTGACCATTTTTGTGGTCGCTGCGCAGCTCGAACGTTAAGAGCTGGAGCCGATTTCTTTTTATATTCAGAAACTACATATATTGAACTAACTAAATAGCTAAGTCTCGTTTCTCTATCACTTCCCATGCGACCACAGTGGCCGGTCAAAAATGGTGAAAATTCGAAAAATGAAAAATCGAAATTTCTCGCTGTGTATTCAACTTAGAAAGCTCAATTCTTTCATACAAAGGTTTTCTGGCACGGCGAATTGATTCCCGTAAGCAGTTTTGCCGTCGGACCCACCCATATTGCTGGGCTGGTTCCACTTTGCTGTCGGGAGGGTCAAGTCGGTACCGACTTCCAAGAACACCGTATAGGACTGTGCATAGCCTCTCAAAACTTTGTCCATAGGGGTTTTCTGGTGCGCCCAGCTCATTTCCGGTGTCCGTTTTGCCGTCCGACCCACCCCATTCTGCTGGGCTGGTTCCACTTTGCTGTCGGGAGGGTCAAGTCGGTACCGACTTACAAGAACACCATATAGGACTGTACATGGCCTCTCAAAACTTTGTCTATAGGGGTTTTCTGGTGCGCCCAGCTCATTTCCGGTGTCCGTTTTGCCGTCTGACCCACCCATTTTGCTGGGCTGGTTCCACTTTGCTGTCGGGAGGGTCAAGTGGTCATAATTAAAAATAAATTTCAAAAGTGGTCAAATTTGGTACCAAATGAAAGCCCGCATCGAACTGAGCAACTTTTGTCATGGAAGTGCGCACCTAAAGTGGCTGTAGAGGGCTGTGGTGGGTGGGGTGAGGACTTAGGCGATTTTGGGTCAAAAATTAAAATTTTCAAAAGTGGTCAAATTTGGTACCAAATGAAAGCCCGCATCGAACTGAGCAACTTTTGTCATAGAAGTGCGTACCTAAAGTGGCTGTAGAGGGCTGTGGTGGGGTGGGGTGGGGACTTAGGCTATTTTGGGTCAAAAATAAAATTTTCAAAAGTGGTCAAATTTGGTACCAAATGAAAGCCCGCATCGAACTGAGCAACTTTTGTCATAGAAGTGCGTACCTAAAGTGGCTGTGAGGGCTGTATTGGGGTGGGGTGGGGACTTGGCGATTTTGGGTCAAAAATTAAAATTTTCAAAAGTGGTCAAATTTCGAGTCAAATGAAGGCCCGCATCGAACTGAACAACTTTCGCCATAGAACCACCCACCCAAACTTGCTGTGTCGGATATATATACTTGCTTTCTCAACCGGAATTTAAACGACAGACATAGGCCCAACACACATATTATCCCCTTTTGTGCGGAGCATTTTTGTTACTTGTATATATATATGTATATATATATATATACGTAATACGTATGTATATAACTTTTTCAGTCCGCGAATATGGGTTGCTCGGCGAAGCTGTGCCCATATTAATTCGCCCACAACCTAGTCCTCTTCTTTTTTTGAACCTAGCTTCCATATTAAGCATTTTTAAGACTAGTCCTCTCTTGATTTTACAACCTCACCACCACCCATATTACTTTTTCATGCTCCGGAGGAGCATTTTTATTACTTGTATATATATATTATTTTATGAATTTTGCAGAGCAATCTTGCATTATATACGTACACAAAGAATGCACAGAGGTTGGCATCCGTCGTTTCGTTTTGGGCCTTCTGGTCATGGCAGTTCTGGAAACAGCGCCCCCAATTCTTCATTTCAGGGAGGCTATGTCGACTTACCCCCGCCAGTGCCAGCCTTAGACGGAATGCCTTCATTCTTTACTGTCCCTCCGCCACCCAGCTATAATCCGCAATATCCCCCGCCAAATACCCTGCCTCATGGCCCTCCGGCACAGCAGATGATGCCCGGGCTTTCCGGTACACTGTCTGCCGGCAGATTTTCCGGAGGACTACAGCAGTCTTTTGGCCAGAATTCTGGCCGCCACCCGGAATCAGCTCCTCCGGTCTCCGGTTATTCTAATCATCCTTCACAAAACCGATCCGCTGTAGGCTCAAATCAGAGAGGCCTATCTTCTTGCGGCCAGTCTCGGCGCTCTCAGTCCTATCGCTACGGCAATGGCAATGGTCGCGGCTATCGCAACCACCGACAACGAGCCGGTGGAATGACCTCCAACAATTCCTGGTATCCGCAGCAGTCTTCCACCAAACCGAGTGCAGCTGGTCCTGGTCCTCCCACTACAGCACAGTTGGCTCCGCCGCAGCCGCAACGCTCATACAATTCCGGAGCTCAGTCTGCCGGTGGTCGGTTTTCTGGCCGGCGTAGCGCCGGTTATGCTGGTTCTCGGTCGGCTGGTGCCCCATTTGGTCACAGAATGGCTACTGAAGGGAATCGCAGTGGTGATAATCGTCCTTCGATGCCTTCGGAGCCTATGATGTCTTCGGATGTTCGATTCTATCAGGGCGTTGCGGAAGAGCAGAATCTGAACAACAGCTCGGTAGGCAGTCTGGAACTGCCCGGTTTCTACTATGACCCTCAGCGTAGACGTTATTTTCGCGTTCCGCCTGACGGGACGCCTGCAGCTTTGCAGGTCCTAGAATGGCGCAGACGCGGCGGACAGGGAACCGGCCAGAACGCCATGGAAACGGAGGACAAATTGTCGGTGCCTGAACCGGAGCAGCCTGTCAGCTCTGACTTTGTCAATTTGACAGAGTTCTTGCTGAACCGTGACTCCATTCGTCGTCCAAATCAGACACAGCTGACTCGCCTGACCAGAGAGTGTCGCGTCAGAAATGTGGACGCTGCAAAGGGGCGGTCTGATTTGCTGGCGGCTGAGTCTTCTTCTGCGGCGGCAACTCGAAATCAGTCGGACAGCGGCTCGACTGAACCGTCGGCTGATGTCCCACCCTATGTGGTCCCGGTGCTGAACAACAATCCGGGGGAAACAATTGAGACGTGCCAATTTCTGGAGGCTTCTCCCAACGGGCGAGCCCTCCTGGGCTCCTGGTCCATCCGGGAGCGCTCCTGGTCACGTGTCATGTGCCTGAATGTGAGACAGAACACTGCCGCCTATTCGGACAGGTCACGGTCCCCGGTCTGTGTGGAGGAAACTGGGAACTATATCATTGTCATGGACAGAAATGTGGTTGATTTCTGTCAAGCTCCTGTTGACAGTGCCGTCACCTGTGTCCTCTACGTTACCATACCGCCTGGTCAGGGAAGCCGGATCTTTTTCCAGCCTGTGCCTGAGCTAAGGTGAGCCTGTTATTTTGTTAGTCTTTTTTTAGTTGTTGTCAGTGTTGGGCAAGTATGGCCGCACTCCTGAGCTCCAAATTGTAGCACTTGTCTGCTGTTTTGTTTGTACTTGCATTTGTTACAGCAAAAAATTAGCCAGCAAATAAACAAAAGCAAAAAATGAGCAATTTGGCTGAAATGGATGACTTGTTTACTTTTTGCTGAATATTTGTTGGGGCACTCCTGTTCTGAGCTTTTATGCACAGTGGTGCACACAGAATGTTTTTTCGAGGGGGCGGACCTAAATGAATTGAAGGTCTGTGCCGAAGCATCCTAGAAGTTGAAAATTTTTGGAAAAAGGTTAAAACCTGTTATTGGCAGGTTTAAACAGCTGTAACATTTAGTTGACGTTGAGCAACGTTAAGCAAACATTGAGCTAATTTCGCGCTGATGGCGCAAAAACCTTTTAAAACTTTGCCCACTATATGCGCGGGCCGCGTTCAATAAAATTTGTTCTTTACATCTGGTCTCTAAGAGCGGCGACATCTTAGCCCCTCCCCTGGGCTTATTCTTGGGGAGGGGCTGTTTGGAGGGGGGCCCTCGGGGGGCGAGTCATTTTGGGGGGGGGCGAAAATTGTGCTAAAAACATGCTAAAAATTGCGCTATTTTTATAGCAGTTGCCAAAAATAAGCGGATTTAGTGCTTAAATAGGCAAAAATCGACTAAAAATCTCCGGCGAAGCCGGAAAATTTTTGAAAATTTGGCCTTCTGAGCGATTTTTTCAGGGCAAAAGTTGGTACCAAAAGGGGCACCCACTTTTTGGGGGGGGAACGATTGGGGGGGGTGTGTATGAAGGGGGTCCCCCCGCCCCTTCCCCAGTAGAATAAGCCCAGCCTCCCAAATGCGCCCCTGCACGCACATGTTAGATATCGAAATTTCAGCCTTATCGTGACGGTCGGTATTTTTGCTACGTATCCTTCCAGAATTGTTGCATTTTGTGGATTTTGACTTTGATCACAGTTTTTCTACTGGCGGCACATTTATATTACGTGGCCTATTCCACTAATTGAGTGTCAAAAGGCAGCTGTTTCTTATCTTAGCTAACTATTGAAGAAACCTGTAGCGTTGTACATTCAATAACGATAAAGGAAGGGAAGCTATGTCTGACATTCTGGTCGACAGTGTCTTAAAGCCTGGTTCGTGTTCTTGTATTCATAAAATGCTCAGCTGTGCGTCTGGCCTAATCCTCCGCACCTATGTCTGCTTATATATATACGAATTGTCAATTTGTATGATTTGTGCACATGCAACTATGGACATAATATATATCTATCTCGTATGTATAGTGTACACAGGATGTGTTGGCTTTAACCAGAAGTCATTCACACATAACACTAAGACAGGCATTCCTATCATTTGGCTTGAGCACACACGCACACACACAGGAATATCGTGCACAAAAAGTATTGAACCTGCTTCGTTTGTAGCTTACTTATCCTTTTTTAACTGGGTGGTTCTGCTCTGGGCAAGGTTTTGCTAAGATTGTTGGGCTTGACTACTGTTACTAGTTCAACTTTTCAGCGAGCATAGACTATGATACATCGTATAAACCTATATATTTATTCTTTCTGTATATACAACTTGGCATACATATATACGTATATACATTTTCGTGGCTGAGCAAACTTGTGAAATTTCCATGATATGCCATGAAGTATATACGTATATGAAGTATATAATGATATACGTACTATATTCTGTGAACTGAAGATGCGAAACGAAACGAAGTGTCTATACGTATATACTACGTACGCATAAGCTAATTATATATGTGTTTAATCGATGCTATGGTATGACATTTATTTTTTATTATTTCAGTGAGATTGAGGATCCCGACTTCCTAATGTCTCCCATCTACAATATGCACTGGGGCCTTGATGTGGGTGCTTGGGCCTGCGCTTGGGACGCTCACAAACTCAGAGTCGGTCTGGGTCTGGAGCACAATGCCGTCGTAATGGATGTGGTCTCTGAGACTGAATTTCGTATCTCTTCCCGTGGAAAGAACGTCCTTTCCCAGAAATTCAATAAGGTAATATTGCATGGAAAACTTATTGTGCACTTATTATCATCACCATTATCATCATTATCGCATGTTCCAGTACATTGATAACCATACAGACTAGCTGTGCTGTCAATCACACTTTGTTATCTGACCGCTAACTTTGTTTTGTGCTGATGTCAGTTGAGACAACGGACAGTCAGGGTATTTTTTATCGGGGGCCCCCTTGAAAATGCCTCCCCCACGAAATCGCCCCTCCCCCGGATTTTTGCTTCCTCCACGGGATTTTTTTGGGGCCCAAACTTTTGCCAAAAATAGGCAAATATTCAAAACTTTGTCGGCTTCGCCGGAGATTTTTCATAAAAATGACTTTTTTAGCTTAAATCATGGCATTTCTGAGAACTTTTTGCCTTTCTACGTGTAGAATACGCCAAAAATACCAATTTTCAGCTTATTTTTGCAAAAAAGCTCCCCCCCGGCCCCCGAAAAAATCCCTAAAAATACCCTGGCAGTGGATGGTCCGGAGCCGAGCTCGCACTGCACAAGTTTATACATTTTTATAAAAGCTTTGATTGTTAAAAATTATGCTCCGTGCAACAGAGATCTCACTTCTTTCGAGCAAAATGTATGGTGTGACAAGTGTGCACTGCACAGTTTTGTCTGTAGCGTGAATTTTTGCTGTGCCTGCGTAGATGCCACGCTTTTGAAAATACGTGTAAATTTATTTGTAGGATTCTAATAATTTGTATTTTCCTTTCAGAATGGCTGTTTGCTGTTTATGGGACTGAAAGGCGCTGAAATTATCTGTTCTGATCTTCGTAAGCCTTGCAATCATGTAGCCTATTCACTGCCGCAAAGCACTGTATCCTGTCTGCGGGTCTTTGAGGATGAAAACTACTTAATGGCTACTGATTTTTTCGGAGAGGTAAAGTTCAGCCGCGACAGCGTTAGTTTCATGTGATGCCTTGTCAGGGTTTTTCGTCACCGACCTTTAGGCCAAATGGCTTCAACAACCAAAATTTTTAGGACAATTCCCCAAAAATTTAGGCCGTCAATATTTTATTAATTTTTAGCTTGCACACTGTGTTGCATTGTTAACATTACGTGTACTTATCTGCTATTTCTATCATGCTATTTCTGTCCAAAAAGGATGACCAAATTTAGATGGCGATAGAAAAAGCTAAAGCACAGAAGTCTTAAGTTTTTACCTAAAAATGACTAAAACAAAACTTGGTTAGCATGAAAATTAAGTATATAATAGGCAGCAGTGTGTTAAAACAATCGGGAACTTATAAATAAATTCAATTTAAAACTGGTAAGCATAACGCAGAATTGAAAAAGAAAAGAAGGTAGAAAAATGTACAAATATGTATATGAATGGATGGATGTAATATGGATGTATAAATCCAAGAAATCCCTATTGTAACAAAACTATAACTTGATTGAGCACAAAAGTACAAAATAGATAAGTAGAAAGCTTTTATACATTATATAAATTGTATATAACTGGGCTTTTCTTACAGGAGGGGGGGGGGGTTGGGGGGGCCCCCCACTTTTTGGGTTCCCCCCACTCGACCCCTTCCCCCCCCCCACTCGGCCCCACCCCCACCTTTTTGGGCTTCCACCCCCACTCACTATAAGATGCCCAGAAAATGCCAAATTTTAAGGGTTTTTGGTCAAAATTTCCAAAAATTTTCCGGCTTCGCCTACTCAAACTCAATTTTTGAGCACTTTTAAGCATAGTTATAGCAGTATATGTAGAAAAAGGCTATTTTACTGCATTTTTAGCGATTTTAGACCACTTTAGATTCCCCCTCCCACTTTTGGGTCCCCCCCTCTCTCCCCACCCCCACTTTTTTCGCCTAGAAAAAGCCCAGTATAAACTACATATAACTAACTGTATAACTACATTATATCAACTGGGATCTAAATTTTATGCCAAATTTTATGCCTAGCAACATTTATTATTCGTTAAGTAAAATACCAATTTATAACACATATTTATTTTTACAATATGATTATCCTAATTGTCAGATAAGGTGCAAAGGGTAAAATTTGAAAGAGTTATTATTCCATAGTAATTTTAATTATCTCCGTTCTGTTTTCAGATTAAGCTCTGGGACCTCAGAAAACGACAAATTCTTCAAGAGTTTAAAGGGTTGAAAAACTCTCATTCTAAGCTGCCTTTCGCTGTGAACAAGACTGAAGATTTGTTATTTGCTGGTAAGATTGTTGCTACGTAAGCTTTTGCTGATGTGATCTGCGTTGTAATACGGTACAGCACAGTACGTTTGTTTCTTTTTATGTAAGCCGCTGTAAGATTCCTTGTACTTTCTGGGCACCTATCAGATTCAGGCTACAGCATTTAAAGTGCTAATTCGGGTGTCTGCAGCAAACTTTGAAAGACCATAATTTACTCAATTCTTGGAGTTCAGCAATTTTTATATGATTTCATAGCTGGGAATATGCTTATCACATCTAGGTGGAACACAGCTGTTTCAGTTCAACTTTCTTTTTAGACATGCAATAACAATTTTTGAAAATAAATTTCCCGAAGGGTTGGGAAGCGGAAAAAAGCGGCCAGTTCAGGCTTCAAAAAACTTCAGTCAAAATTTAAATTTCCTCAAAACACCCTAAAGGAGCCCCTAAAATTTGGGGGGCACCCCGTCCACTAAAAGATCCCAGTTATAGAGAGTATGAAACTTAATACTTCCAATAAAATCTGTATTCTTTTGTGAATTAAATCGAACATCTCATTCCCCTTCTGATTTCTCCCCCCCCCCCCCCCCCCCCCCCCCCCCCCCCCCGGCGCCCCCCCCCCCCCCCCCCCGCCCCCTTTTTTTTTTTTTTTTTTGAGAGTCTATTTCGGAAGCTCATTCTTCTCGCCAGTGATACCACCCTGCACTATTATTTTACCTCTTAACATTCATTTACGAAGCTTCAGTTTTGTGCTCGCTTTTCGACTTATTTTTCGACTTCCACTCTCTCTTACGTGGCCTCGATACCTCGTGCCTAAATAGCGTCGTACGTCCTTCCCTTGAGCTGATACCTCGTGGTCAGCCAAAGCCGTTCAGTCATCAGATAACCAGGTCTAGGACGCAACAGCACATGAAGGGCTTCACTTCTTTCGCGACCAGACTCTGGAACAGTCTGCCGGCCTCTCAGGAGCAGTGAGGATTTGAAAGACTTTGAGTAAGTTTGTTCGTGTATGATGACCACAGTAAAGGTTTGGTGAATTAAAGCTAATTTCTCAGAAAACTCAAATTTTTACACCGCAACTAGCTTGAAGTGTTTTCGAAGCTAATGATAGCAAATTCGAATGAATCTCAATGATACGTCAGTAAACCCATAAATATGTGAACCCGAAGCAGCCAGCACCTTAGTTTTTAATTCAGCTAATCAGCATTTTATCTGAGGAAATGAAACCTAAACTAGCGAAGTAGCGAGACTAGGTTCCCGCGGCATTTTCCCTTAGGTACACGGGTTTTTTCAGAAGAATATATACAACAACTTTTCGGTCGTAACTTTCGCTAGACGCGTTTCCGGAAATGTCCTAAGAAGGTAAGTTGTTCAGCTCGACGAGCTCTTTCATTTGAGTACCATATCGACCACTTTCGGAAAATTTTTTCAAAATCCGGAATTTTCCGGGTCCAATATCTCGAAATTCGGAAATTTTCCGGAAATTTCGTTTTGAGTTTCGAAATCAGCGTGGTCGAATTACACTATGACCAGCTTTTGAGAGAAATCTAAGACAAAAAATTTTTCCGTTCAAAATCCGGGGTTTCGTGATTTTCCGGATGTTCAGTTTTTCGGCCATAACTTTCGCTAGGCACATTTCCGGAAAATGTCGCAAGAAGGAAAGTTGTTCAGCTCGACGAGCTCTTTCATTTGAGTACCATATCGACCACTTTCCGAAAAATTTTTTAAAATTCGGAATTTTCCGGGTCCAATATCTCGATATCCATAAATTTTCCGATTTCAGTTTCGAAATCAGCGCTATCGAATTACCCTATGACCAACTTTTAAGCAAAATCGGAGACAAAAAATTTTTACGTTTCCCTTGGTGTCCCCCCTTACCATTCTAAAAAATTGCGGGATTCGCCATTCCCGGAATCCGGGAAATATCGAACTACCGAACTGCTTCAGTCAACACTTCACCCCACCCCAAACCCCTCCTGGAAATTTCAGCCCAATCGGTAAACCATAGCAAAAGTTAGAGGGGGGACAGGGGGTGGTAACGACAATAAATAAACTGACATACCCAGATGAAAGCACACTTTAACAAGGGGGGGGGGGTTATGGGGGGGGGGGTACGGGACCCCTCAAAGATTGGAGGTTCGGTACAAGGGCCCCTAAAATCAGAGCCAAGGGCCAAGGGACGGTGCCAGGAAAGGCAGGTCAAAATGAAAATTATTGGAAATTTTAGTCAAAAAGAGCTAAAATTTTTTAAACTTTCAAAAAATTTTCAAAAACTCGCTGAAAGCTGCCTATTTTCCCCTACAATGGCTGTAAAATAGCTAATTTTGCGATAAATTCCCTCAAAATTTGCAAAAGTTGCACTTTTTCTAGCAAATTTTCTTCTGGGACCCTCCCCCCAAATTTGAGATAAGGTACAAGGGCAGGTAAAATTTGTGCTAAAACAGGTACAGGACCCCTCCGGAATTGGTACCCTTGTTAATCAGGTAGTGCGCGTTAGCGCACTACCTAGAATAGGGATGTATGGATGAAAGGGATGCCTTTTTGTGTAAAAAGCGGCAACCACAGGTGGACAAGGGGGGGAGGGGGGATTCCCCCCTCGGCGAAGTCGCCCACAAGGGGTCGCGAAATTGCTCCCACAAGGGGTAAGAAAATTGGCCAATAGAGGTTACAAAATTGCCCAAAAAATAGGTTTTACGACGTTTAAAAATTGCTGTTTTTTGCTAAAAATAGGCTAAAATAGCTAAAAATCGCTTTCAAAAGTACCCCTAAGAAAAACCGCTCTCACAAGGGGTACCCAAATTTGCTTCCACAAGGGTCAGTGAAATTTGACCTCCCGTTCAGGTATGGCGGCAACCCAATAATATTATTTAAGTTCACCAAATTGCTACAAGAATTATTTAAACGTTTTTCATTGTGCTCTGTTTTTGGTGTTTTTAGTTGGTGAGGATGGGATTACTCGTGGCTGGTCCCTGAGAACTAGTCAAGTCCTCTGCTCCATACCCTCTCCGAAGCCGGCACAGGATCGATCCGGTGTCCCTCGGGTTGCCTACTGTGATGACTGGGCCGGGATTCAGGGCAACAATGCCGTGGTTTTGGGTGTAGGCGATTCTGTTTACTGGTATGACTTGAGACTCTAAGCAGGGTCTAAGCTAACTTCGATTTACTTATGTATGCAAATTTGTACAGAATATCGATGCAGTACTGAACTTATCGTTTTTGTATAGATAAGGCTTTGTCTGGTCAAATTGTGTATTGTTGTTGTTGCCTGGGCTGTTTTAATAGAGGGGGGCGCCCCCGCCACTTTTTGGGTTCCCCACTCACTATAAGGTGCCCAGAAAATGCCAAATTTTAAGGATTTTTGGTCAACATTTTCAAACATCTTCCGACGTCGCCGGAGTTTTTTGATAAAAAATCGTCTAGTTGTGTACTCAACTCAATTTTTGAGCACTTTTTAGCATAGTTATAGCATTACGTATGTAGAAAACAAGCTATTTTTACTTCACTTTGGCAATTTTCGACCACTTTGGATTCCCCACTTTTTGGGTACCCCCCCCCCTAGTCACCACCCTTTCCCCACCTTTTTGTTGTTGTGCTTCCTTCGCATTTGGTATTTTCATAATTATACATGTATATTTTGCAAAATTTTAAAATTCATTCACAATCACAGCATCTCTCGAACATCTATGCACTGTTGACTGACAGTTTTGTTTTAACCCGAAGAAATTGTATTGTCTGAAGTTCAATTTGCTTTTCAAGTCCATCTTACTTAGGTTTAAACCTCGGCAAATGTTTTAAAAATTCATTTTTAAGTTAAACTGGTTTCATTATGTTTAATTATCACTGGTGGTACAGCGTCGGCACAACAAGATCGGCAGTTTTTTCGGTTGGCATGTCATGCTACGTAATCGTGATTGAAATTGTTGGTGTGACAACTATTTATTCTTATTCCTGCATTAACGTGCAATGGAAGGACTTATTATTTGTAAATGTGGTACATTTGGTTTGACTTGTAGACAGTGGAAACTTGCTGTGATTTGACTGGTTTTTCTTTTTAGCCGTGCGTGTAATTTAAAGTGTGTAACGATGTAAATTTCTGTACATTACGCTTTTAACCTGTAAGCTTTGTAATTTGCATAAGGTAAATGGCAATTTGTATAATATTACCTTGGTTACTAAACTAGTTAGTGTGAGAGTGACACGCGTCGCCGTTTTTGTTACTGAATCATGTTCCGCACGCTGACGCCTAACACCTGCCCTTTGATTACAGATTCTTGAGACTTACGTATGCTCACTCGCACTCCATCTACTTTAACACCTCGAAGAACGATTTTTATTTCAAAATGTGTATGTTTCGAGCTTCGGCACAAAGGCTAGAAGGTCGCGTTGTCTGGTTTACTGGATCGTTATTATTCTGGAGGTAGATTAGCCGTGAATGTGTAATGACATGCGAAGAGGGAGAGGGAGTGATCTAAACATTGTAGTTGAAAGGTGTCACGTGTCTCACTCTTATTTACTATATAATTTTGATTTACGCTATTCTTTTCATTTTGAGGGTTTGAGGGGAAAAGTTTCGCTTCTGATTTTATAACTGGTGTCCAGGGGCGTATCCAGGATTTTGAAAAGGGGGGGGGGTGACAGAAAACTTGAAAAGGGGGGTTTTGACAAAAATTTACATTTTTGTAATGAAGTATTGGTAAATTTTCCTTAAAAAGAGGAGGTTTCAACCGGATACTCCCATGGTGTCAGAAATTTGTATCGTTTGGTGGCTAAATGCGTGTTTTATAAATATTTATACGTATATAGCTTTTTAGTCTGTGATCTGAAAAGCCTGCGTTGTTGCTGCTTCTATGAAGAATCTGAAAATTTGCACTTTGAGATGCTCGTTTCGGAAACAGTTTCAACGAATTTGTTGCCAGCTGTATATGCACCCTTTTGAATCAACCAAAAGTGTGTGAAATTAATGGTGTGCTATTCAGTCAGATGAATCTCAGAAGCAGTCATTTCTGTATTTGTTGACACTGTACTAATTTGTTGCATATTATATATTTGTTTAAATTTTGCTTGTGCTTTATTGTAATTATTTTGTTAACACTTTACTGCAGAGCAGATGCTAATAACTAATACTAACTTCTATATTACAGTTTGCAATTCAAGGCTGTGGCAGATGTTATGACGAATAGATAGTTGCTTGTAGGCTCAATACTATTTTCTTGTGCTTACTTGAAGAACTATTAATGTGATACTTCCTTATGTGAACCACCTTCGCTGAAATGTATTAAGTATAATATCTGTCGCGTGGTTTTGACTGCTCCCATAATAGTGCTTTAGTAGTGTACCAAACTGGGTATTTTTGCTATTGATTTGGATTTGATTTAGTCAGTCAAGTGCTTAGGACAGTGTTCGCAATTTCTTCATCTTTGTACCAATTCTTTGTGTAATTACCCTCCTCTGTGTCCCGGAAGAACGAGCCGTGCCCGAATCTGGGCATGTAGGGAAAAGAGTGAGAGAAGGAGTGGTAAACTGGAAAACCACAGCACGCTTGCTCGTCTCGAATTTCGAGAGTTTATGACTGAGAACCGAATAAAAACTTTTTCTCTAATTTTTCTGAAAGTTATTCGAATGTTGATTCGATTAGTTTGAAAACGAATTTTGGAGGTATATATCGTTTGCGGTTTTCTCTTTATGAAGATCAACTTTTGTTGCAGTAAATCACGAGAGTGTTTGAATCCGTGATCTTACGGAAACTACATTTTGGAAAAAGGTTACATTAAAAGCTTTTGGTGTGCGATCTAGCTTTTTGCTTTCAATAGACTAACAATATGTAAGTGAAACTGTTTTAATGAAGAAAAGCTGGCAGAAGCTGTTGTCTAAGGACCTTTTCGCAAAGGGGTTAAACGAGTTAAATTTAACTTGATCCTTTCCGTGAAAGAGCTAAAACTAGGAAAATCAGGCTCGAGCAGAGTTAAACTAGTTAAAAGACTTAATTTTAACTCCACTCGCGAAAACGACCCTAAGAGAAGTATGGCAAGACCCAGCGGAAACTCATTAATCTAATGTATGGCTAAAATTAGGTAAAATGAAAACTTTTTGGTGAATTTTGTCAAAAGCAGGCTACAACAAAAGCGCTTAACAAAGAAAAACGCAGACTGTCTCGGGCTTTGCTTTCTTAAATCCCGAAATTCCAATCTGAATAAAGCTGTTCAATTTTCCCAATTTGTCGTAGGCAGAATTTGTCTGATTTTTCGTTACCCATTGTTTAATTAAGCCTATTTCCGTGGTTCCTCCCAAGTCCCAGTGCATTGCTTTAGGGAAAATGCTCGGCATGGTTTGAAATTTGTTCAATCTCAGCTTGGCCCAGTCATGTGTGTTTTCTTACTTATATATATACATATGTGTACTTGTTTATTTATCCAATTAAATTGTACAGAAATGTTTGTTTCGTCTAGTTGGGTAGAATTAAGAAACAAGTTGTCGATTTACGAATTGTTGTCCTTAGTTGTATAATATAGTTTCTTGACCAAGTCGAGTATTATCTTGATTCTAATGTCGCCACAGTCATACCAGAGGTGGCTGCAAAAATTATCAATGTAAATGTATTCCTCGTATGATGTGAACGGGGACGCTGTTCAGAGGGTCCTTAAGGGCCTCTTCTCCTAGCTTGTGTTGGGTCTTCGTCTTTTGCCATAGGTTAGGAGTTAGCACCAGACATGTACACGAAGTTAAGTTCGGGGAAGGAGAAAGTGGTGAGCTTCGGCCGCCAAAAAACTGGTTTCCCGTCTTCTGCCCAGAAACGACTTCTGGGGGAATGAGTTTCAGATCTGGGGGTTGAAGTCGCTCAGAAAACGTTGGCATAGCGCTATGGTTAGGATGTTAGATGTTATGGTGGGCCTATGATGGCTGAGTGGTCGTTTGCTGAAATGGTTGGTCTGGGCAGTATTCGTATTTCATTAAGTGAAGGGGTGTTTATAGTTTATTAATTAAGAAGAAGATCTTATGTGGATGCCCCCATCCAGTCTTGGATATAACGAACTTGACCGACTGAATAAAAATTTGTTGTTTCGTTAGGTTAAGTTCGTTAGCTTCGCTCTGAAGCACTTAGCTCAACAGTTTATGCTTACTTTTGAAACGGAAACAATAAAAGTGTCTAATCAACAAATGAACATTACAAAATATCTTATTCTAGTCAGATTCTTCGTTGTACCAAGTTAGATAGATTTTAGTCATGCTTAAATCTGATTAGCTCAACCTACTGTAAGAGGATTCGATCCAGCACGCAAGAAGGAAGGTTGCAAAGATAAGTTTATTTTAAAATCTAATTAAACAATTTGGTTTTAGTTTTCTATCATTTGAAATTGAGGCTGGATCGGCTGCTGAACTCAACTCGACCACCGGTTAAGATCAGAAAACTTGTTCATACTCTTTTATGGCTAAAATTATCTGATGCAAACGGTTTAAATAAAAGCTGCAGTCTTGGATACGCTTTCTCGTTTGTATAATATCTTGGAAAGTAAAACCTCTCTGTCTCTCCCTTCCTCATTTGTTTTTCAGTCAATCTAAAATAGCACAATGGGGAGAATGGAGTCACAAGTCGCCTGTGCAAATGGACGTGGGCCAAAGAAAATAATCCAGAAAGAGTGGAAAGAATCAGGACTGTTTGCTTTAAAGCTAAGTTTTTGTGTTTCCTTCAGTTAAATTGAGTGGCACATTTTGGTAGGTATTTCATGCCTGCGAACGTGGATCAAAATCTCCACGTTTCGCACCCAAGTTGGGTCTAAGTAAGCTTAAAGTATTAGCTAAGTGTCACAAATAAGTGAGTGGTATTTTGCAGTTTTGCAATGTTTATTAACGTATTTGAAGGAAACCGGTAAATGTATTTTACATTTAGCTATTGTTTGGCTTGCAATTTGCGTGTCGCGCGTGGAGTTGTTGGGTGTGTTGGATGTCAGAGAGGCTGTAAGGGCTGCTGTAGCTATCTATCTATATGTGTCGACAGTTCTCCAAGCCACGGTTAAGCCAGTCATTTTGGTTGTTAATGTCGGGTTGGAAAAATTGGTGTTTTAATAATTTTTTAAGATGTTTGATAGAAAAATGGAATGTTGGGAAAGGGGAGGAAGCTTTCTAAATTTAAAAATTTTAGTTGGTGGACGACTTGCGCCGACTTGCTATTAAAAATTTTTTAATACAACTGTTGTTAGTTCATGTTTGGTTGGGGGTGAATAGAAACGCTGAATCGTCTCCTCTTGCCTCGTCTTCTCTCATAGTGGGGGGAGGGGATTGTGGGGGTATTTGAGGGGGGGGGGGTTAAAAGGGGGCCTCCCAAAATTTCATGCCTGACGTGGTGCAATTTTTTGGTTTAAAGTGTGGGCAAAATAAAATTTTTCAAAAAAGGGTAGCTATTTCATGCCTGACGTGGTGCAATTTTTTGGTTTAAAGTGTATCTTATTTCAGAATTAGAAACATGTTGGCAATCTAGTTCATAGGTGTGTTGGGGGGGGGGGGTGGGGGTGGGATCCCTTCCCCCAAATGGAGAGGTCGCTGACGCTGACCCCCCCCCTAAAAATTTTTTCCAACCCCTCCCCCCAAATCGATTTTTTCAGACCCCTCCCCCCTAAAAATTTTCTAACCCCTACCTAAATTTTAGAAAATTTATTGAAAAGTTTAGCTAAAAATTCGAAATTTTCCCAAAAAATTCGAAAAATTAGCGAAAAAACTGCTAGAATTCGCTTAATTAAGTTAAAAATCGAAAAATAGCTGTAAATTGAGAAAACTTTTCAATTTTTGGTATATATACCCAATTTTTTAACGAAAAACCGATTTTTCCCCTACCCCCCTCCCCCACTCGAAAATTTTTTACCCCTACCCCCAAATCGACTTTTCGCGACCCCCACCCCCTTTTTTCGCCAAACCCCCTCCCTACTTTTTTCGCTAGCCACACCTATGATCTAGTTTTCTTGTTTAAAATCCCTGTTTAATATCAAAATTATATACTTCATAGTGGGGGGAAGGGGGAAGTGGGGGGATACCCCTGTTTAATATCAAAATTATATACTTCATAGTGGGGGGAAGGGGAAAGTGGGGGGATTTGGGGGGGGGGTTTAAAAAGGGGGCCTCCCAAAATTTTGGGGGAGGGCCCAAAACTTTTGGGGAGAGGAGGGTTAGTTTTTTGCGGAGGAGGCTTTTATTTTTTGTTGCTGTATTCGCATTTTAGACTCCGTCCAAGCCTTTCCCCCGACGACCCACCTCCCCAAAAACTTTTTTGGATGGGGACACATAGAAAGGCTGAATCTCATGCCTGCGAACTTGGTGCAATTTTTTGGGGGGGGGGTCAGGGTAAATTCTACTAATTTTTTTTAAAAGTCCAATTTTTTGGTTTAAAGTGTTTGGTATATCAAGTGTTTATTATTGTCAATGGTTTTATGGACTTTCTGGCCCAATATATATATATATATATATATATTTATCTTATTTTGCAATTGGCAGCATGTTGGCAATCTAGTTTTCTAGTTTAAAACCCTGTCTAATATCAAAATTACTTCATAGTGGAGGGGAGGGAGGGGGTCGTGGGGGGATTTCGGGGAGGGGGTTTAAAAAGGGGGTCTCCCAAGATTCCGGAGGAGGGCCAAAACTTTTGGGGAGAGGAGGGTTGGGGTATTTTTGCGGTATTTTTTGTACGTGTATTGTGACTTTATTGGGAGGGGGGGAGGGAGAAAAAGATTGTTTGCCTAGGTTGTAGCCGAGAAGCGAGAAGACACAAAAATTTACTGTTAGGGAGCGAAGGAAAGGAAAATTCATTCTTCAAAAAAGGTGGAGAAATTTGTTTTGTTTTTCTTGCGGAGGAGGCTTTTATTTTTTGTTGCTGTATTCGCATCTTAGACTCCGCCCAAACCTTCCTCGTGACGACCCACCACAAACCTCTCCAAAAACTGTTTCGACAAAAAGAGACATAGAAAGGTTGAATCATAGGTGTGATTGGGGGGGGGGGGGGGGGGGGCTTAGGGTAAATTGTGCTAAATTTTTCAAAAAAGTACAATTTTTTGGTTTAAAGTGTCTATTATTGCCAATGGTTCAATGGAGGTTTTGGCCCAATATTGAGATTTTATTTTAGAATTAGAAACATGCTGGCAATCCAGTTTTCTAGTTTAAAACCCCTGTCTAATATCAAAATTACTTCATAGTGGGGGGAGGGAGGGGGTCGTGGGGGACGGGAGGGGGGGGATTTAAAAAGGGGGGCCTCCCAAAATACCGGGGGGTGGGTAAAACTTTTGGGGAGAGGAGGGTTGGTTTTTTTGCGGAGGAGGCTTGGAAAGGCCCAATATTTGGGGTCGTGGGGGATTTCGGGGGGGGGGGGGGATTAAAAGGGGGCCTCCTAAAATTGTGGGGGAGGGCCCAAAACTTTTGGGGAGAGGAGGGTTGGTTTTTTTGCGGAGAAGGTTTGGGAAACGTTGTTGGAATAAATCTAAAACTTTTAAAGGGGGCCTCCTAAAATTGTGGGGGAGGGCGCAAAAGTTTTGGGGAGAGGAGGGTTGGTTTTTTTCGGAGAAGGCTTTGAAAGGCCCAATATTTATCTTATGTCACAATTAGCAACATGTCTGCAATCTAGTTTTCTAGTTTAAAACTCCTGTCTAATATCAAAATTACTTCATAGTGGGGGTGGGGGTCGTGGCGGATTTTGGGGGGGGGGGGGGTTAAATGGGGGCCTCCTAAAATTGTGGGGGAGGGCCCAAAACTTTTGGGGAGAGGAGGGTTGGTTTTTTTCCGGAGAAGGTTTGGGAAAAGTTGTTGGAATAAATCTAAAACTTTTGGGAGAGGAGGGTTGGGGTATTTTTGCGGTATTTTTTGTACGTGTATTGTGACTTTATTGGGAGGGGGGGGGGGAAAAGATTGTTTGCCTAGGTTGTAGCCGAGAAGCGAGAAGACACAAAAATTTACTGTAAGGGAGCGGAGGAAAGGAAAATTCATTCTTCAAAAAAGGTGGAGAAATTTGTTTTGTTTTTTTTGCGGAGGAGGCTTTTATTTTTTGTTGCTGTATTCGCATCTTAGACTCCGCCCAAACCTTCCTCGTGACGACCCACCACAAACATCTCCAGCAATACGTAACTGAACGAAGTACAA
>JASAND010007992.1:0-47646 GCA_030248195.1 Trissonchulus latispiculum | reverse complement strand
CAATTTTCGTTACTTTGTTCAAACATTAATTAACTATTGCAAACTGATTAGTTATTGTATGAGGTTGAAAGTATCGTGCAGTGTGGTTGAGAGTGTGCTTCATAGGTGTGTAATAAAACTCTAATTATAACTTTATGTTTATTATGCTTTATTCCACTGTGAAAATAGTTACCGCCTTAATTTTGGCAATTTTCACTATCCCACACCAACATTAATTAACTATTGCAAACGAACAAGTTGTTGTATGAGGTTGAAAGCGTCGTGCAGTGTGGTTGAGAGTGTGCTTCATAGGTGTGTAATAAAACTCTAATTATAACTTTATGTTTATTATGCTTTATTCCACTGTGAAAATAGTTACCGCCTTAATTTTGGCTGTTTTCGTTACTTTGTTCAGATTTTTTAATTAATTATTGCTAACTAATTGGGTGCTCTGTAGGTGTCGTACAGTGTTGTCGGGAATGTGTTCTATCAGTGTGTGTCAAAATTTCCATGCTAACTTTCGGTTTATTTTGTTTTATTCCACTGGAAGTTAACACTCGAATTTCACTGAGTCTTTATTTTCATTTCATAGTTAAATTTGTATGCGGAAACGTTAAGGATTCATTCATCAAGAATACAAAATTAACCCAAAAGCAATTTAGCCTTGAGGAATTGAAACATTAACCCAAATATCACACAACCTTTCAAGAATCCAAAATTTACCCAAAATTTCTGAGGATTCAACGCCATTTGAGGAAGTAGAAATTAACCCAAAATTTCAAATACTTTACATTGAGGAATCGAAAATTAAAACAATTAATCATCCAGGAAGATTTACCCAAAAAATAATGTGAGGAATCCTATATTAGCCCAAACCCATTAATCATTGAAGAAACTCAGTTTGAAGAATCCTATATTCGCCTAAATATAATCTTGAGGAATCGAAAATTAGCCCAAATATCACACAACCTTTCAAGAATCCAAAATTTACCCAAAATGTCATGCACTTAAATTTTGAGGAATCAGAAATTCACCCAAAAGTCATTAATCATTCAAGTGATTATGTTTGAGGAATCCAAAATTAGCCATAATTTTCTCATAAGCTTTGAGGAATTGAAAATTATTCCAGTCTTAAGTACACGTAAGTTTTGAGGAATTCAATATTACCCTAAAAGTAATTAATCGCATAATCTTTGTCTTACATTAGCCCGAAGGATATTAAGTTTGAGGAATTCTACCCAAAAGCTGTTAATCTTTCCTGCAATTAAGTTTGAGAAATCTAATATTAGCCCACATAATCTCTCTCAAGCTTTGAGGAATTGAAAATTCACCCAAAACTCGAGCTTTCAAGAATCCCACCCAAACTTTCAAATATTTGACATTGAGGAATCGAAAATTAACCCAAAAGCTATTCATTAAATGAGTAATTAAGTTTGAGGAATCAGAAATTAACCCACATCAATGCCACAGCAATTATGTTTGAGGAATTCTATATTAACCCATAATCTCTCTTAAGCTTTGAGGAATTAAAAACTGAACCCAAAAGTAATTAATCTTTCAAGTGATTATGTTTGAAGAATCCTAGCCCATAATCCCCCCTAAGCTTTGAGGAATTAAAAACTGAACCCAAAAATAATTAATCTTTCATGGGGAATTAAAAAATTGTGACCAAACGCTATTCAGGAATCTAGCAATTAAGGCTGAGTTGTCCAATTAATTTTGATAGAGTCCTCAGCATACACAACAATTGAACAGATGGTAGGCACTAAGTCCACAATTGGGCAGATGGTAGAACACAAATTGACAATAGTCTAACCACAAGTTTAAAATTCACCAGACAGATGCTAAGCCAGAACATTAATTAGGTCATTAATTCTTATCATTGACAGGTCATGACAGCTAACTGTCAAATTTTGACAGGTCTGGGCTGATCCAAAAAAGGAACCACTTTTTGATCCCAAACAGCTCCCATTTGTCCTCTCCTATACTACTAACGCAACTCAGTCATCAAAATATTTTTGCTGTTTTCCAGAAGAACATGAGCAAAAACACCGATTTCAACTGTGCTGAGTTGTTGTTCTGTGAGAGGGTTTCCAAAATTCTGAATCCAGCGCACGGACGCGCTGCTGTGCGCGAGGGTTCCAGCAGTGCTGACCCCCGCGCAGAGACGCGCTGCTTTAGCGCAGGGATACGCTCCTCTGCGCGCGGATTCCAATAGTGTTGACCCCCGCGCAGAGACGCATTGCTCAGCGCGAGGGTTCCAACAGTGCTGACCCCCGCGCTGAGACGCGCTGCTTTAGCGCAGGGATGTGCTCCTCTGCGCGAGGATTCCAATAGTGCTGACCCCCGCGCAGAGACGCCTTGGTCTGCGCGAGGGTTCCAACAGTGCTGACCCCCGCGCTGAGACGCGCTGCTTTAGCGAAGGGATGCGCGCCTCTGCGCGAGGATTCCAACAGTGCTGACCCCCGCGCAGAGACGCATTGCTCAGCGCGAGGGTTCCAACAGTGCTGACCCCCGCGCTGAGACGCGCTGCTTTAGCGCAGGGATGTGCTCCTCTGCGCGAGGATTCCAATAGTGCTGACCCCCGCGCAGAGACGCGTTGGTCTGCGCGAGGGTTCCAAAATCTTTTGCGCAACTGAAAAGTGCTGAACCCACGCTTCGGCGCAGCGCGTCGCGCTGCGCGGGGGTCAAAAATCTTGTTGCGCACTGCGCGGGGGTTTCTGATCATGGCCTATACATGTGTAGGCCCAGTATAGGCATTGCCCATTTGTGAAAACAATGCTTGCAAGTCAGAAAGGAATCACAGAGTAGATCTAATTGAAGCCAGAGGCGCACACAGAAAGATTTTTCGACGAGGGGGCGGACCACCGACTAGAAATTTTGGGGCCTGAGGGGACGATGCCCTCAGAAGTTGAAACGTTCTGTCATTATGTCAAGCTGTGTGAAAATTAAAATTAAAATTTAATTTTAATGCTGAATGCTGAAGGTGCCAAAATGTTTTAAAATGTGTTAAAATATTTTTCTTTCACGTCTGGTTTTGGGGAGGGGCCCTCCCGCCCCGCCGTCTCCCAAAGTGCGCCCCTGATGAAAACAATCAATTACCCAACTACATAAAAAAACGAACCCAGGTTCAGTTTCCAGTGATTCCTTGGACAACAGTATGTAAATAGCTGGTGCGTCCCTGTTCACCTTTAACCTAAAAATTTAACACCAAATTAAAAAAATACTGGACATGCAAATCCAATTAGCTGTTAATGTTTCTTTTCAAACTTTCAATGTGAAATTTATGCATTTTTCGGAACGTCTACTGTACGTACTGACTTTTCATTCTTTCAGACTTTTCGAAGCTGTTACAAAAACAAAAAAGTTCAGCATGGTCAAAACATTCATGAAAAATTAATATTTTAATGTTTCTAAAATTGTACAACTTTAAAGTTTATGTGTACTTAAACGCATTCCAGCTATCAGTTTATGCAGTTAAAAGAAGCACAAACTTGAATTTTTACAACTTATAGTTTATATATTTTATGACGTGGATCAACTAAAGCTATGCATAGAAGGCAGCTTCTAAGCGCTGTCTCTTCAACATCGTCAGTCTTCCAACTGAATTAGAAATTAGGACTACCACGTCCATTGGAATCGATACAAAATTTTGTATCAGGTGGTGCTCCGGCAAAACATCTCTTCACAGACAAATACAACACAGGTCAGTCCACCACATACATTTTCTCAAATTTACCTTTCTAAGGGAATGTCATCCGTGCTATTTGGATCCCAATACTCTTCTATACTGGAACATAAAGAATATAAAAACCCTTGCAGCGCGAACATTTCTTGAAGCCAGATTATGGAGTGAAAAAAGTGAAAGAAATCTAGAGGAGCCTTTGATAGAGCAGTGGAAAGTCTAGTGCTGTCGATGTCAAGTCTAGAGCTGGCAAAAATAAGCTCTAGTACCCACTTCTAGGGTTTGTTAATTTATATGTAAAAAAGCAATTACTTTTTACACCTGTTTAAAAGTGTGAAAAAGTGTAAAAAGTGTGAAAAAGTGTAAAAAATATGTAAAAAATGTTTCAGCCCTAAATTCATTTTTGTGTACCATATTAATAATTGAAGGGCCATTCGACGGTCAGAAAGTATGGCATTAAGGCATTCACTATATGCCACAGCCACTAAGGCTATTAGCTGGTCGTCTTTTATTTGTATTGAATTGCCCAAAATTTTGTTAAGTGCTAGCAATCCTGCATCCTGCTGGTTCAGAATCTATTCATGTTTCTTTTTTTACATTAAAGTGTCGGCAGATTTAAGGTGCTAGTTCGGGTTCGTGTATGGTTGACATAGGTTAACGCGGGGGGGTCTGGCGGGGGTCCAAGCCCCCCCCCCCCCAACCCGGACAAGGTACAAGCCCTATCGCCGTCGCGGACAAGGGGTAACGAAAAAATGGCCAAGGGGTAACCAAAAATAGCAGGAAAAAATTAGTTTTTACAGTTAAATTTCAAAAAATTTCCGGCTTCGCCGGAATTTTTATGTTTAATTTTTAGGAAAAATCGGGCAAAATTTTGAATTTTTTCCAAAAATGCAAAATGTTTTGCAAATTTTGATAAAAAATTGCAAATTTTGATAAAATTAGCGTTAAGTTTTCGAAAAATTTTGCAAATATATTTTTGAGGTACAAGCCCCCCTGAAAAGTTTTGTTCAAGGTACAAGCCCCCTCAACATTTTTTGGGGACAAGCCCCCCCCCAGGACCCGACCCTATGTTAATGTCTGATGGTTGAGCTTTAAAAGCGCAATTGTTGAAATTCATTCAAATTTGCTACAATTACATCTTTTAGCCTAGAACGGTTTAAGATACATTCGAAAATTGATTTTCGAGATCCAAAACTGACCATTTTTTGAAAAATCGAATATATGTAAGATTTCGACAGTTTCAACAGCACTGGTCCGTCAGTTAAGTATTGTCCTTATTTTTAGTCCTAAAGGACTTGTTAAGCCCAACGGAGAGCTCTCTGCGGCATCTCTTCCTACGCATAGCAAAGAAAATTTGAATTTTTGAAAATCGCAACTTGATTGTTTTGAACACGGATTTCTCTCATGCAAAAAAATTAAAAAGGGCTTTAGATACGTAGTTTTGGGACAATAGCAGAGGGCTTTTTTCATGGTTTCGTGTTTTGTCTTTCTGAGAAATAAGCGTCCAAACTTGAAAATTTTGAAGAAAATTTGACAAAATTTACATTTTTCTCAAAATCTTGAGCCTACTTCTACGTTAAACAATGTCAGTAATAATAGCCATCGGCAAGACGTTTCTTTTGAAGCCTGAAATGATCGCTTTCCTTTAGCTATCCCACACTTCTAGAAATCCATGTTCAAATATTGTTTTCGTGTTATCGCATGTCCAAGTCGAAAAGTTGAAACTAGACAGCTGTACTTTACCTAGTTACTGTACCAACTGACCAAACACATTCTAATCTTTAAAATGATGTAGAAATTATTGTTTAACTCCGAAAAAAGAGGAAATGACAGTTTTTCAAAATTTGCTGCTAATTCCCGAAGCAGCACCTTAAAAGAAGAATATTGAAAGTACGCTGCCTCTCGCAAATGTAAAATGTTATACAATGGTGGCTTGTTATTTAGATTATTTGACATCAGGGAAATGAGGAAATCAACAGCATTTTCAATTGAAATAATGAGAATGTTCAGTTTAGAAAAATTTATTACAAAACTTATGGCCTGGCCTGGTATATACTTACAGGTTTCAAAAATTTATAAATTTTGGTTTTGAAATTTTTGATTCTCAAATGCTATTCCATTATAGTTTGTAAAAACTAAATCCCGCTAAATTTCTAAGACTGGGGTGTCCAGTTAAAGATTCTATCTTGCAAGAATTCTAAATTTTCAATGAAAAGAAACAATAACCTGAGCAAGTTATCTGGAAAAGAAATGAGAACTATGCACGAGAAACCATTGTAATCGCGTTACAGTATAGCCTATTAGTCCAAAAACCATATTCAGGAAACTCAACAGGGTTTAACTACAGCTTTCCTTCACTTTCAATGTAATTTCCACGCATACATAGCATCATATATTTGTATAGCTGTAAAAAGTGTAAAAAATTCCGAAAAAAGTAATGTTAAAAACTGTTAAAAATGTAGTGTCAAAAAGTGTAAAAAAGGGGGTTTTAAAAGTGTAAAAAAACCTGTTAAAAAGTCCGAAATTTTGCTACTGTTAATAACTGTAAAAATGCTTTTTAACATTTTTACTTTTTTACAATTTGCAACCCAACCCACTTCTCATCCCTCTTGGGCAATTTACGGAGATTGTCAAGGGGTGGAGCTACCACAGAACCTGATAGCCTTGTAGAACAGCTCGGGTACTTGCTATGTAGTTATTCAGTGTCAGCATCCCCTTTCCCTCAAAAATGCATACGTTAAGCTGGCGCTACCCCAAACCGGAGCGCCGAATGGAGTGAGGTGGCTGTAAAAATCCAGATAACTAATGCGTTATTAAAACACATTATATGTTGGCAATTTGCAGCGTAGTCACCCAACATTTTAATTATGTGATAAACATGAGAAATCCATATACAAACAGCCAATTTTAAAAACGTTAAAAGTAGTATATCACCAGGACGCACCTATCTGTGCTTTGGATAATTGCAGGGTCCAATCGAAATATGCTTTATATTAAACAAGGTGTAATCGGTAATAAAGCTACATAAAACTAGTTTAAATCATTAAACATTTTAATTGCTGCATTTGGAAACACATTAGAATTGCAACGAATTTAAGCATGTTGAACAAGATTTGTTCCAAACTGGATAATTTAAAGTCCATTTCAACTTGCAACTTTGATTTATTTTTTACGACACTCGTGAGTTGAGGAAGATAAAACAATTAGTCAAGGGAAGGACATTTGTCTCTTTAAAAATGAGATTCCATGAATCAGTCATTCCAATAAAACCAGAAACGCACCGTCTGTAAACTATTTTGGTCACCTGATACAAAGGCATCTAAAACAACATTCCACAAACAATTTTTATATACTAAAGAGCACCTTTAACAAAGAGTATCATCGAATTAAATGGGGGCTTAGAACCACCTCCGTGGGAAATCCGATGGACATGGACCCCATCAAATGGAGATCCCAACAGGTGTCCCCTGATATCCATCTGGTCAACGACACTAATGGGTTCCAATTCTCGGGGGCATGACTCAGGCTCCTTAATCCTTAAATTATGCTGACGAGCTAAGTCTGTCCTGGTCTTTCCGGATGATTTGGTCAAGATGTGTGCTGGTTTTGAGGATCGGTAGTTATGCCGAATCAGCCATTCTTTAAATTATGCTACCGAGCGACTGGTCCTCTATATCGGTCTTTCCGGATGTTCCTGGATCCTGCGAAGACGTGAGCTGGTTTGGCAATTCCCCACAATGCTGAAGACCATGCACGATGGGCCCGGAACAGCAAGAAGAAGAAGAAGACCAAATTAAATTCACTGGTTCAGCTCCTTTGTTTATCATTATCCTAGAGATCTTGCCCAAGTAGATGTCAAATGTAAGGTCGTGCGCGACATTTCGCCCATCTTTTCCTATGGGCGTCTTCAGGCTGGAGATAGGTCCTCAATTAAACAACTTCCGTGGCAAGAAAAAGCAAATCATCCAACAATATATACAAACAACAGCGCCAACATAATAGACGTAAACTATAGGTGTTCATTCGAAGGTGAAGGAAGTGGGCCGTTTAGTGAACACAACAGAACATGAAATATAAGCGGACAACACGGAATGTGACATTTGTCCTACTCTGTGTCTTATGAACATCTCCTATACATTGATGCTCTGAACTGAAACTCACTGGAAACTTTCGTTTGAAAACCTCAACACAAGAAATGGTCTTGGAACAAGCAGCTCCGATTCCTCCAAACACAATTCGCTTGCAATCATCTTGCTAAAATATTATAGAAAATTCATATTATGAGAAAATCAATTTTAAAAAACATTGAAAACATTTACTGAACCATTCCAAATTCGTGATATTCATGGCCTGTCCTTAAAATTGGCTAGTAATATTGCTAATTGATGTTAGCAAGAGTACATAATATAAGAGTGTGCCACTGGGCCAACTCTATCAGAACAAAAACTATGCTCCGCTCGCTAACGGCTCACCTACCCTCCCCCCGCAAATCAGTACATAGTCGAAACGGGGGTACGCTCACTCGCTCTACATTGCTCACGTGCTTAAAGTCGAAAACACAAGCAGTGTGTTAGCGAATCTTGTGTCTGCTTCGAGCTTTAGAACACGAAAATAGCGTGCAAAGAGTGATGGGTCTAATTTAAGGGGGGGGGGGTTGGGCCGTTAGCGAACAGAGCATAGTTTTTGATCTGATAGCATAGAGTTTGCCTAATGGCATACTCTTATCATTATGTACTCTTGATGTTAATCTATGATTGAGGTCTGTGGCATGACAAAGGAATGGGAAATTTAATTGCTAAATGGCGATATAAAAAGCACAAAAGTTTCACAAATCCAGCTATAGACACATGTAAATTGCAAACCTCACTGGAGTTGGAATGATAACGGTTCAAAAAAGCACTACTAACAAATGGTATATGCGCTTGAAGGAATTACCTCTATCTTTTTCTCGCAGGAATTACCTTTAGCTTTTTCTCGGCAAACCCGGTGATGTTGGCAATCTTAGAATGAGGCTTTATCCGCATAACTGTGATTCCTTCTACAAGATTCTCGCTGAATGGTAAGGCCAGGGCCACTTCTTTCACTTCTCCTTTCTTGTAATGGTCCATCATACGTCCAAAAGTTGAAAAACGCTTCTTACAGTAGTATAAAAAGCGCATAAGCTATGACAATGCTAACATTTAATAACATTTAAATATGCCAAGGACTCAATTTAAAACGTCTAATATGGATCAGCATCTAAGTCATTAACGACAAGACAAAACAGTTAACCTTAGCTCCTAGGTTACACAATCCAACAAATGCACAATTTTAGTTTTAACTGACTAGCTTACCTAGTGAACATATAGTCACTCTCGTCAACATGATCCCAAGCGAAACACAGCGGCTCGGGTTAGCGGTTTACATATTGTACTTTACTGATTTAGCTACCGTCTCATAATTAGTAGGTCCTTGACATATTTAAATGTTGAAGCAAACTCAGCTTGTACGAGTTTTGGAAAGTTTTCAAACATAAGTTTGGTTCGAGTGTACTAGTGTGGCTCAGTCAGTAGAGCGTTGCCATAAACTGCCAAAGTCTGTCGATCCGAACCCTCAGACCCGAAATTTTTGGGTCGGAGGAGTTGTGGTAAAACCATAGTGTTTTTCGTTCTTTGGGCGCGGCTTTTGTGACAACAAAGTTTATCCTTGGCTTCTGTTCTGAGGTCCCTACTGAGTACCAGGGTATTGGTGGCATTCTGTGATACTGTACGCTGGTTTCAGCTTTCCGCAGTGAAAAAAAGCCGCCGGTTTCGAAAATATGCCCATTGAAACTAGAGTTGTCGAGTTACTGTACATGTCCTAACCAAAAATTGAAAAAAACCACTGTTTTAGTGACTTTTAGTGCCAGGGTGACCAGTCGCCACTTCGGCTCTGTTTCGGCAACACGCTATCTCGTTCAGCGAGCCAGTTATAACTGTATTGTGTGGATGCCTCCAATTACCAAGACCAAAAAGTACTTTAGAGACAGGAGCGTGTGTCGTAGCTCCGAAAATGGGTTGGAATCATTATTTCACCCCATTAGCAAAATTTCTCAGAAATATAATTTCGGTTAAACATTCTTACATATTATACAGGATTTATACGTGTGCACCATGTGTATTCCATTAAGAAATTTCGTACCGGAGCTTCACGAAAATATATACTAGCTTTTACCATTATAAAGTACTGAAGTGACACTCCTGAAAGCTAAGCTCAGACTAAGGAAACCGTACCCAATGCTACTACTACTCTGGCCAGTTGAAACACAACGGAGACAGAGAAACGTTCACTCTATTGCCATCGCCACGTCGACAAGGCAAGCTAACTACATAAGAAACGAACGACAGTTTATTTAAACACAGAGTATCACACTAGATCTGTCACAAATACGCCAGAGACACAGACAAGAAATATAAAACCGAATATAATATAAAACCGTATATAAAAGTTTGCTAAAAATAATGGCAAACTTTTGGCACAACACTAACTACAACAAATATCACCGAGATGCATAAGTTAAAGTTACAAAAATAATACATAGAACAAATTTTTGTACTCCCATTTAAACCAAACAATCAAACACAATAGTATAATATTTCAGTCAAATTCTCAATAGCTGCAACACTCCCAGCACTTAAGCTCAATTTTGTCAGAAAAATTCCAATAAAATCTCTCTACAAAAGCAAAAAATATCGACACTATACTGTAGCATTGTTGTTTGTGTTTCAGGAAGGAACTAGGTTAATAAGTTGCTGAGCATGCAGATTCAAAATGGAATCCGCAATGACCCGAGCATTGGTCCGTTGATAGCCACCACTGGTCACCATCACAATTGGAATCGGAGGATCACTGAGGCGAGCCTCCCGAAACACCACCTCGTCCCTTTCAACAATACCCTACAATTATAAACATTAAGCTGGTAAAATTCAACAATCTTTTACAAAGTTGCAGCTGCAATCACGGCATGGTCAATGAGTCTACCTATGTATAGGAGTGCAAGTTTTATCTATCCATTTGCGTTAATTGTGCCATTAAAATTAAGCGAATTAGGAATAACACAACACAAACCCATAAATGCATCGCTGAGAGCTGAAACAAAAAATTCTGTAAAAAAATGTATGTGTATTTATATCCCAGCACAGATTCTATGAAACGCAGCATATGCCATTCGTAAAAGAACAGCTCAACAATTAAACGAGTCAAAAATTGCATTCCATAGTGCAAGAAAATTATTTTACAAAATTACATCATGGGATAACCGCAAACATCCGAGAGGATCTCCTTCCATACAATCCGTTCCAGCATTGTAGACAATTAGAGATGGCTTGAAGCTGATCACACACTGGTGCAAATGACTAAAAACAATAAGAATTTATAAATTTCCCTAACGCTGCTGCAGTAATTTAAGATTTAACCCGGGACCGCAGCAATTCAAATTAGAACTACTGAAGACTAAGTCCGATTAGTTAATTTTAATTTTTTCGATTTTAGCCGTAGTTGGTGCAGTCCAGGGTTTAAATCATTAAACAGCACTGCTCCAGCCTGCTGACTCCCTCAAACGAGCCCCACATCTCAGGCAGTCTTGGGCAAAATACAAGCAGTTACAAAGTTCGCGTGGTTACTCAAAGCCGGAGCGTATAGGAAAGCAGGGAGTGGGCTAACGTAATTAGGTTATCTAGGCTCTAAGTGTTCATTATCACTCTCACTCAATCCAGCTTCATATACTTCATAATCTACAAAAATTCCACAATACAATCATCCAGATTAAGACTAAAGTCAAGTATACACACTGTAAAGTAAGGACATGAACACAGAAAAGTGTAAACGGACTGACTCTTTAAGCATCTTCAGGTAACGAGCATCCGAAGTACCGGAAGGAACCTCAATCATTTTACTTATTGCCTCTAAAAGAACAAACTTGAATATAAACAGACAAGCAGAAACTACGTAAACTCACCATTACATTGAAGTCACACTAAGTGAAAAATCTCTCATGAACACTGTGGCGACTCCTTTTGGAGACATCAACTTTGAACCGCTATTACTCTTTCTTGGCCTGGATTTAAGACGCCATCTTTATATGCAGCTTAACATTTTCTCTTCTTAAAGAAAACAATGAAACCAATTTTAGTTTTTCGAAATGTTTTGCTCCATTTTAGAAGGAGTGTAATTTTCTAAATTTTTTGCAGTCTGAAGTAATCTTTTCGAGAGACATTGGTTATATCATTCGATATATATCAAATAGCTGGGGACCCTTTTTTAATTATGGTGAAATCGCTCACTGCTATGGAAAACTTAGTTAAAATATGTGCCAAACCTTGATGCGCCTACTTTTCCAACTTTCGCAAGCGACAACTTTAGCTAGAAACGAAGGTAAAGGAAAGTTGCACCTGCTAAATTATACTTAAAGCTAGTTATTTAATTAATTTAAAAGAAAACAAATTCTTCATATATAATCAGTTGTAGAGAGAACCAGGAAAAAATAGCCAGAACACCGAAGCCCTGTACAGTGAGAATACCACAAAAACTGAAATTAGAAATGTGTGAACCATCATTTTTATAAAAGAAAGATGACATACTAGGTTAAACGAAGCATTTACTTGTTAAAGACAGACAAATTTTAAATATTATTTTAATTAGTTTTATATAAATTGGTAGGTTTCATTGAAACTGAGCAAAAGAATAAAATAGTAAAACAAATGCACTGGTGCTGGATTGGGGTAGGATGGGATTATTGTGATAGAGACAGATTGACACAATTGATCAAAGTCTTTCGGCCCTAATCCCTCAGGCCCTGACCAATCATGAGAATTAGGTTTGGGGGATGGCCTATTTAATTATAGGCCAGGGCGGGATTAGGACCTTTATACTCATCGTCAGAGAGATCCAGTACTTTATAGTTTAACAATACAGTATGCAAATAGTTCAGGTACTGGTTAGGCCAAGCCCCTCTTGCGAGGAACCAGAGTATACAGGTCTAAATCCTTCCCTGCTAAACTTGACTGGAGCTTGTCTATTACAACTAGCGTATATTATTACAAAACCATTGTCCAGCATGTATTATTTAGACTTTCAGGACCGAAAACTTAATTTTGCGAACGTGACGGGCGGAAAAGCCCAGTGGGGCAAAGCCCAAGTTAAAAGTGGCAAACGCCTGACGTAAGCAGAACAAGATAAAAGGTAGAAAAATATATAGGGGCACAAGGCCCAAGTTAAAAGGGGCCGAAGCCTAAGTTGGGTGGGGCCTAAGCCCAAGTTAAAGCAAATACAGCATATAGAAGATAGAAATAAACTGATACAAAGATACAAAATATACAATATAATATACAATGATACAAAGATAACTATACAAAGATACAAAACTGCAGAAAACATAATACAATACTAGAACATTAATTTATTACCTTGAATAAGTCTGACTTATTATGCGGTGTAGATAAGAATTTGTCTCTGACGTCAGGGTTATTCACCGTTGTTTCTCGCAGCATTGATCTAATAAATTTATTAGAGTACCCTCTGTCCTTAAGTGTCGTCTTTAGTTTATACAATTCATCTAAGAAATCTTTAAATTCTGTACTAATTGTAGATATTCGATTTATCTGACCCTTAATTGTATTTTGTATAATTCTTTTACTTATATAAGACCCGTTCACAGGATATTTATTAATATGGAATGGAAAATCATCACGTTTATCGTATAATTTAGTCACAAATATATTATCTTTTATAGTTATGGTAATATCTAGCACGTTTGCATGTTGATTACTACTATTAACTTTGTTAAGTTCTAATTCCTTAGGATACATTTCATGTTTTACTGTATCGAAGTAATCTCTATCATTGAGTAGGGTAAAATCATCTATATATCTACCTACAATTTTTAACAGTTCGTTATTGACATTATTTTTGTTATTTGCGATATACTCAAATTCCATTTGGTGTAAAACTAAATTTGCTATATTTGGTGCAGCATTACTTCCCATTGGAATTCCGATAGTTTGCTTAAAAGTATAATTACCACAAGTAAAAATTAAGTTATCCAGTAGAAATTTTATATGTTTTAATAACAGTGGATAAGTTAAGGTTTTATAGAAACCAGCAAATCTGAGCAACTAAAAAGGGTCCCGGGATACTTTTGTGAAAACACATCTGCAAAGTGGCAACCCTCTAGCTTCCATACTAAATAATTCACAATCGGCCGCTGGAAAAACATTTGGTGTAAAACTAAATTTGCTATATTTGGTGCAGCATTACTTCCCATTGGAATTCCGATAGTTTGCTTAAAAGTATAATTACCACAAGTAAAAATTAAGTTATCCAGTAGAAATTTTATATGTTTTAATAACAGTGGATAAGTTAAGGTTTTATAGAAACCAGCAAATCTGAGCAACTAAAAAGGGTCCCGGGATACTTTTGTGAAAACACATCTGCAAAGTGGCAACCCTCTAGCTTCCATACTAAATAATTCACAATCGGCCGCTGGAAAAATTTGGCCGTTTTTGCAAATATTACATTTTTATGATAGCAGAATACAGGATAGCAATAGACAGATGATCATATCTCGGATAATTTGCCTCTGGAAAACCTTCAAATAGATACCTTTGTTTTAACGGCTTGTGCAGCTTTTCTCCAAAAATGCCAATTTTTCAACTCCAAAATATAAAAATTTACTAATCTCACGATTGAAAAAAGCAAGAAAGATGCTTTTCAAATGTAGAACTCAGCGAAATCTTTCGAATGAATATCCAGTCACGTATGCTGGCTTTTTCCTAGGCAAAAATTTCAGGGGGGAAGTCTGGGGGACGGTCCCCCCCAGGTGTGGGGGGGGGAAGAAAAATTTTTCAAAAATGCTTAACAATGTGTAAAAATCTGGCGAAGCCTGAAAAATTTTTCAAAACTTACCCTCAAAACCCTATTTTTCCGGGCACTTTAAAGTTCTAGGGGGAAGGCCCGAATCCTGGGGGGCCACCCAAGTCTTGGGGGGGGGGCGAAATTCTGGGGGGGCGCCCTCCTCTGTAGGAAAAAGCCAGGTATGCAGCTGCTGCTCAACTGTGGAAAATTGATAAAACCTGCCCTGAACGGAAATGACGAATTTTTGAAGCGGGATTGAACGGAGGGTGTTAGAACGCTAAAGAACTTATTTTAGAAAGTTTCGTCAAATCTCATCTTGATTTGGGTCTTCAACCAACAATACCTGTCCAAAAGGAATCACCACCTTAACATTATGTCGAGATCAAGCTTAAACGACTTTGAAGGACTCTGAACGTTTCATGGTTATCGACAGTTTACCATTTACACTATGATAAACCGGCTGTGGCTTACGTCTAGCTCTACCATCTCCAGGATATATGTACGGATTAAACATGTCAAAAATGAACACTCTCTGCTGATCATCTATAAAATCTCGTTCATGGCCGTTACCCTAAAAAGCGAAGTACAAAAACAGGTTTCTACATAATGATCACATTCACATTGTTGTTGTTACAGTTGTTTAGTTACAGAAAAAATCTGATGGCTCAAACGCCTTAGATGCAGCTCATACGTTCAAGGCTTGTAGTCTGGTCGATTTGAATGCTGATAATATTGACAAGCTGACAAAAACCAATTAGCTTTCTAGTGATGGCTCTTTTTGTGTTTTTAGGGGAAAACGAGATTCAGTGTTTTACTGATGCTGTTTAAAGGCCAAGCGAAAAGTGCAATGCAAAGTAAGAAAAATCGAACAAACGTCACCATACTTGCGAACACAACAAACCTGATGAGCATCCAGATCAACAATCATGGCATTCTCAATCAGTCCAAGATGAAACATAAACTGGATAGCCAATGATATATCGGCATAGGCACAGAAACCCCCGCCTCTTGTGGCAGAACAATGATGAAATCCGCCTCCTATATTAATTGCCCAGCCTCGATCCAGAGCTAATCGAGTGGCCTAAGCATAAACAAAAATGTTTAGAGCTAATATTTTCCAGTTCCCTTATCAAAAAACTACTAAGTAAATTTAGCTCAGCCTCCAAAAAATGTACATATAACTAAAATGATGTGCGGCAAGATTCATATGCTCACAATAATTGTCCCGCCAGTATGGAATCGAAACGGTTTCAAAGCGTGTTTCTGCACCAGGAAGTTTGGCAAAAGAGCTACTGGTGGCACTTCCATTATCATGGCAACATTAGCGCTGTACTAAAACATGCAAAGCCAGAAAACCAAGGGTGTATGTATGCTATATACACGGACGATACAGGGCTTTGCTAAGCTAAAAAGAGTGGGCGGGGTATCGCCCGCAGTGGGGAGGGAATTGTCGGTGAAGTGTGGGAAACTTAAAAAAGGCCTAAAAACGGTCTAAACAGGTTCTAAGACCAACAGGTTCCCCTGACATTTCTGCCGCTCCTTCAGGATTCAGGTATATATTCTTCACCCAGAACTCAAATATTCCCGGAACAAATATAGGGTTCTGAAGGTTAGTTAGCAAACATTTGTCCGGCGTCGCCGGGAATTTTATTTTTTTAAATTTAAATGTTGTTGTTTTTTGGATTGTTTTATTTTAAGATCCGCAGCAAAAACTATATAGCTGCTTCACTCTTGATAACACTGGACACAGCCAATATATACCCAACCCCACTCAAACTGCCGTAACAGCCACATTTCCACGAGGAAGTATATTAATTAATTATATAACTGGACTGAGGGCCAATTTAACGATATAACATTACAATTTTAGCAGTCACAAATTTGCAAGCGCGTACATTTAGGCTCTTCAAATATTTTGGAGTGTGTACCACCAACAGATCTGTTTCAGATGCCTCCACAGCTTCGTGCACAGAACCTGAGCCGAACAATTTTGACTCTAAAATTAATTACCCTGCACAAACAAAAATAAAATATATGTAAAAAAGGAAGCCAATGCATACTAAGCCAGTCTGGGAGTCAAGTTATATATACAGTGCGTGCCAAAATAAATCGCCGATTCACTGACAAATTTTATGGCTGTCACTGTCACTATTGTATGTACAGGTATATATGTAGTAGGGATCGATCGGATATCCGGATCTGGCAAAATTTTGGATCCGGTCGATCCCTAGTATATATGTAGGTATGCAAACGTAAATACATCAATGACAGACATACAGACCTGTAATGTTAGCAAATCTGCGAAAAATAATCATATACGTACGTTAGTTTCCATTTTAAAGAGATAAACGTTTGGCTACAAATTCAGAAATAATTTTGCAAAATGTTTTTGAAATCTAAGCTGCAACTTCGCTTGACGTTAGAAACTTAGTGCACGCAATATAATTGGCAGATATATAATTTAAATAAATTGCTACCTTGAAAACGCAAACTTCGTGAGTACTTTTATGAATAGGCGGATTTTCGCATATACGCATGAAAGCTAATCCGGTGCCTCACTTTAATTATAGCGTGGCGGGAAATAAAAACCCAAATTTTCGAATTTTGGCTGTAAGCGACAAATAAAAAATCTAACGACAACTTACTACCATGAGACCTTACGAAGAGCTTAAAATGAGCCATAAAACATCTCTATAGCACTTATATATATACGGTTTTTGTGAAATTTTCGACCAAACCGATGGGAAAAACCCCAATGCGGGAAAAAACCCAGCCGAAATTTTTACTGGAAGCATGCCAGTAGTATAGGGCGAGCTTTTCGACCCGCAATCCGGGAATGGAATTTTTCCTCCTCCCTAGGTTTCCTTGTTTTTTTGTACTGCATGACGTCACCTGTGGGTTTGTCTGCTAGTTTTTCCTCCTCACTTTGGTTTTTGTACAGCATGACCGCTGGGGTAAATAAACACCCAGTATATACCCCCTGTACCTCCAGTACCCCCAGTAACCCCTGTACTTCCTGCCGAACATCCTGTTTATACCTCCAGTACTTCCTGCCATACTCCTAGTATTACACCCAGTTCCTGCCCTTACCAACCACACACCTTGACAACACCCAGTATATACCCCCAGTTCCAAAAGCAATCTCACCCCTCCTAGCTTCCTCATCACCACCCCTCTGCGTTCTTCCCCCGGGGCTTGGGACCCGGCGTTGGCCCATTAGTGGGTTTTTTGGGTTTTTATTGTTTCCTATTTTTTCCATTTTCTAATTTTGATTTTTTTGGATTTTTGAGCATTTCTATACAGCATATCTACATACATTTAGACCTTAAGAGGAGGGAAGGGGGGAGTGGCTAAGGTGTAGAATGGGTTTGTGATGCTTGTTTTTGTGTTTGTTTTTGTTTGTGTGCTTTTATGTTTTTCTCTGTTTGCTTGAAGTTGATTGCTTTTATGTGCTTTCTTGAGTTGCTCTGAAGCCTGCCAGTTTGGTTTTGTGGAGTGTTCGTTGATTGTCTAGTCACGTGATTTGTTTCTTGACTTTTAACCGATTTTATACCTTCCTCCAACTTTGAACTTTACCGCTTCTGTCTTTTCTGTTTCCCCCTTTTATTTAGCCCATCCGAGTCACTCCTACCTTACATCAGTCTTAATACTTCGCTCATGCTCTTCCTGCTATTGTACAAAATCCAGCCTGTCCTTTCAAGAATTGCCCTATCTTTCCGGCTTCCCTATGTTCATGTTACGAGTCACTCCATTTAATAATACGATAAGTAACACCGTACATTCTCGGAGCCCACTTTGTCGACTTTCACTAATACTTGCCTTGACTTTCCTAAGTTTCCGACTTCCCTAATTTCGTTCTCCGAGTAACTCCAAACCCACTCCGAGTACTACACCGAGTCTATTTTTTCGACTTTCACTAATACTTGCCTTTACGTTCACTATCATTCCTGCTTCCACAATTTCATGATCCGAGTCACTCCAAACCTACTCCGAGTAAACACCGAGTATACACCGAGCTTACTCCGAACCTGCTCCGTTCTTGCTCCATTTATGTGTTTTAACCTTACTTGTTCTTAATTGGTGTGACCGGCTACGCGTCGTCAACCAAATTTCAAGCGATTAGAGGTTCTCAGTTGAGTCCAGCGTAGCGTCACAACAGGTGGATTGGTTCAGGCGTCCAAACTCTACTAACATCAAAAACTAAAGGCCCACGACTTACTTTATTTCGAACGTAGACAATAACTACAGTCACACCGACCTTGCAGAGCGGCCGTCTAGTACGCCAACAAGTTACAGACTGATGTCAGATTTCCCCTTCCCATTTTATACCCTTGCTATTGCACCATCTGACCTATTCGTTCTAATATTTTGAAACTCTCCAGACTATTTCTTTTCATATCTGAAAATACCTTTCCAAATTTTGATTCAAAGGTCAACCCTGCAACCATGGCGTAAGATTTTGTAAGACTAAGATTTTGACGCCAATTTCGACTGACTTATCTGCACCTCTCTTTCACGTGCGTTTCTGAATTTCTGGCCAAATATTAAATACCAAAACTACCTAGACAAAATAAAGTAAATATATGCAACTTAACTTCCATCACCTGACGGCTACCGTATGAGTAAAGGTAATATGTGCCAACAATAACTACGTCTGCTAAAACTTAGAGCGTAATAATAAATATACTTGTGCATGTACTGATAGTTAATTGTATTAGTTAATAAGCTACCGTTACATTCGTCCCCCGCAAAGAAAGCAAATGTCCGCATTTGAAAAAATATCTAAAATTTAAAAAGGTAGCTAACGCGAATCTTAACTATCAGAGCTTTTACGCAGTTTGTTTGCTGATACATGGCTTTGAGAAAGTAAATGTTATGACTGGGCTATTTTGAAAGCCTTTATCCAACTGATGTTGAGTTGATGAGAGCTGGGCGCACTAGTTTTGAAGCATGAAATGTTACAATGAAATCAGCTTAGTGCTTTTCGCTTTAAGAGGACAGGAAAATGATATTTATTTTGTTGTAACCGTTTTTTGTCCCTTTCGGGCTTATCAAGGTATTATAAATTTCAGACGTTTTTTTTGACATTAGACATTTGAAGTTTTAACGGCACGCGGAGTTCATTTCGAAAAAAATTTTTGATTTGTTTCTGCACAAATTACCCCACTCGGTGATGGCATTGCATAACAGTACTAGAACAATGTTAGTGGGTTATATAAGATTAGTCACCCAAATAATAATACGACATTTAACACATACGAGATATCACAAAATTACTGGTAAATAAACGAAACACAATACACGCTGACAATCTAGCCATACAAACAATACATCTGTTGATAAACGACTGGGCATCAATTATTCTTCTTTGAAATCTTATCTTTTCTAATCCAGTCTACTCTATGCTACCCCGAATTTTGAAATTTTGCTGAAAGTCCCGCTCATCCTATTCTATACTTAGTCTACTTTTGTTATTCTGAATTTTTAATCTTTAGAATTTTCAGCATGTCACCCTTGCCCATTTAAAGACTATGGCGTCGACGATTGTTATCAAAAAGGCGATGCCGATGGTAATTTTCCTCAGCTCGATCTACAAATTCCTTGAGCGGGACCAGACAAGATGGGTAATCCTCCTCCCATACAGTAACTCCAACAGTGGAAGCCACTAAGCTGGCAAGTCGCTGGCCTTGTCTCCCAGCTGTGTAATTTTCCCACTTCGCCCAGAGTAGGACAGTCAATACTAAATTTCGCGGATGCTCGGAATACAGGGCTGCCGTCAGGACATCTCCCTTCAAAGAGTACAGGTCCAGCGGACCCGTGGAAATTTCAAATTTTGGGGAAATCGAATTGAAAATTTTGATCCATTGCGCCGGCGAGCTAGCAAATGAAAGTTGGCTAATGTGCGCATCGGTCACTGGGATAGTAGCCTCCAAAATTGCCAAGGGATGGGTCGAGTCTAGCCTATGCGGCCTATACCCGTAAACCGCCTCTCCTTCCGCATTCACTTCCATTTCGTCCTGAAAACTTACAAACTCCTTGAGGTTTTCGATGGTCGGATCTTCCCCCTTTGCGAATGAAGTAAACAAAGGTGCAATCTGACTATAGCGTCGATTGAACAAAATTTTCTCAGCATCACGAGATATTGTCGTGCCGGCAGCCATATAAACACACTAAATACATTTAGACTAAGTTTGCTCCCCGCGGTTTACTGTCTATATTTAAATTTTGTTACTATGCAAAATCTTGAGATTGTATTATAAAATCACCCCTTTTTTCTCAAATCAAAGTTTCACTATAAAAGAATTGCAATAAACTTTTAAACTTTTTCCAACCCCACCATATAGAGGGAGCATGTGACAGAGGCAACATGTAAATTACTTATAACGATGTGGCAAATTAGCATGGCAGATATGTACTGTTACTACGATCTGGGTTTTAGGTATCAAGCTTCCTTTTCTTTGGTGGAAGACCCGAGGCTGCTCTGGTCTCGTCTTCGTAAACCGTTAAGATTAGCTTCTTCAAGTAATCTTTCATATTCGCCACTACTTCATCTTGATCTTGAAGATTCGAGGTCAACAGCTTGTAAGCTTCCCCGTACTCCTGAATCCATCCCATAACCCAGCTGAGAGGCACTACGTTAGCCATTTGCAAATATCCACGGAGACTTTGTCGGAATTGATTCGAGTCGAGCCTGACAGCCGTGCGCATGCACTGTGGCAGGCGCTGAGGGTTTCTTAGAAATTTTTCGTCAGTCGTCGCGGAAAGCTGTGGATCCGGTAGCAGTGGGGTTCTAGTTTTAACTGGGATAGGTTGTCCCACATTTCCCCTTTCTGAGTGATCTCGTCTCCCTGTCAGTCGATTCGGAGACCGCGCCGCGTTGGACTCCGACTCGCTACCGCTCTCAGTACTGCTAGTTGTGGTTGAAGACGATGAAGACGACGATGATGACGAATCACTAGTGGTCGAGGATGAACTGCTACGTTGTCTGGGTTGTACTTTCCCACGTGGTTTCCCTTTGGAGGGACCAGCCTCCCCTGCCCCTGTGGGTGCTTTCGTCGTTTGACCACGAGCAGACCTCACCTTTCCCCTGATACTCTGCATCCGGCTAACCCGTTGTCTCACCCATCGAATCAGTGGTAACGTGGCTTTTACGGGATAGTGCCCCCGCAATTTTTCTAGTTTTGCCGCCCTCTCTTTTCTCAGCCGTCTGGTCAAAAGTTTAGATCTCGTCCATTGTTTTGTTGTTCTCTCATAACTCTCCCAGTCTTGCCGCAAACTTTTGCTGTTACTGTCACTCATCTTCAACTACCTACAATAAAATTCCCAATTGCATATAGAGAACACGCACGAATAAACCGTGTACTGCACGCAACCCCTTTTCTAATAATCTCGAATGAATGTTCTAACCATAATCTACAATTTTTGAACGTTCGATTAATAAAGAAAATGCCTTTTTTACTTTTGTTTCTTAGTCACTTTCGACAAAAGTTGACACTCCCCCCCCACGCCAACCTGTATGCGTCAAATGCAGTTACAATTCCCGCAAAGCTGTATTTAGATATAATTATGCACAGTACAATCAGTATGCAACAGCGCAGGGCAGTACATGTGCTGGCATTCTACCAAAACACCATTACAAGACTCATGGGTATAAAGGGCCAACTTGGTTTCATGTGAACAGCCAGGGCACTGTAACCCGATGAGCTGAAAATTGGTTCCCACGGGTAAGGCACCATGGATAAGTGAGAGTGTGGAGTCATAATCGTAACTCAGGCACTTATGGCATATGGCTATTGCCATCCGAACCAACTCGTCTCCAGCGACAGTTGAGTTGAGCGCTGCAAATGCAGTGAGGTGTGTTTTAACTGCCCGATTGCAAAACCGACAGGTTGACGTGATAGTTTGTTCATGGGGCTGGGTATAGGAAACTAAGAACATTGCCAATATCTGAATTCCTTGGCCTTACCTCGGTATCTGATTTCAACAGTTAAGTCTATCCTGTGGAGCAGTGTGGATTTCCTGCCAGTTCTCTATAACAATAGTAGGCTACAGACTTGCCGCTTGCGTTTTCTCGACTTGTGTTTTGCTTACAATTAGTAACTTAAGAAAATTAATCATGGCAACATAACAGTTGCAAAATAATAATGATAATAAAAATGATAATAGTAACACTAATAATAATAATAACAATAATAATAATAATGATGATAATAATAATAATAAGTAATACATGATAAAATAACAATAACAAAACTTCTGCAAAAAAATTTTTTTCTCGACGAGCCACTATATAAGTAAATTACTGAGCCTGAGTATTAGTCGCATCCCTTTTATGCTCGTCGAATATTTGCTCTAAATTTGAATCTATGTCAACCTGTACCGACTGTGTTGACTGGTTGGGCTTTCCCAGCGGTACGTCCTGAAATTTTGGTGAAGTGTTTTTTCTGTTTAGTATTTTTTGCATTTCTCGAATCGCAACTGGCAGAACCCATGTTGTAGGCTTGCCAGATGTAAAAATGTAGCATACAAACAGTAACAGCAGCGCAATCTCTCCTGCCAACAATATATAGTTCCACCACGAATTAGTGGTCTGTAAGCTGCTTATGGTTTGTATAGCTAATCGAATCTTCGCCTGCATTGCGGAATCCCTTTGCAAAAACGCCACTTTCTGCCTATGCATGCGATTAATAAAAGAACTGAAATTTGTTTTTGCAGAAAGTGTCTTAACCTCATCAAAAAGTGCAGTCGACTGAATTCCACTGGTATTTATTGCGATGGGTAGTGTTTTTGCCATAACAGTTATGTTAGGTACGATATAAGTGAAAGGACTCTCAATTGGCAATTTCGTAATGTTAAACTTTAAAGCCGTTTTGTCGCAATCGTACGTATTGGGAGGGAGTAACCCATTACCCGTCATTAGTCCACATCCACAAGGCAGTGTAATAACACACTGCGTACAATTGGGTATGACAATTGGTGTCTCGCCGTTACAGAACATCTGAAATGTTGGTATCGCATATGCTATAAACCATTTATGATTACCCAGATAGAATGCATGTACACCCCTACTAATACCCCGGAACCTCATTGGACATTCCGCTTCGACGACCTCTCTTGAATCGCTGCGGTACAGTGAAAATTCACAAGATTTTTCCGTGAATGAGTATGTTGGGTATAAATTAGCACACGTTTTAATTTTTCCCCCGTGACAGGAGTAGTAGGCGTCCTTGTCTAATAATATGTATGTCCGTTCCTTATCATTTATACCTATGATAGTGTAAACTGGCTCAATCTGGAGGTTACTATTGTACTCCTCTGCAATGGGTATTACGCTAGTGACTATATGCCATAATTCAAAGTGCAATTTCTCCTCAGCAAGTGGAAATTGGAGGCGTAGAATCAAGTTACTATGATCGTGCCATACTGAATGCACTAATTTTTCCTCGTAGTATCGCCTCGAATTTCTACTCGTATGTAATAGCTCCAAGCTCCTGTGTGACAATTCTCGCTCTAGGTCTACAACTAGGGCCTGCAATACTCTGGGAGGGACCACATCGGAGTTTATATATCCCCCCGAGGTCCTCCTTACCGCCTCCAATAGTATGTGCGCCATTTCTATCTGGTCGTGCCAATGCAAGGTATGCATAACCCAAGTGACTAAGTTCACCAAAGATAAGGTTTGATATTGCAGTAATTTGGGAAAGAGGGAGACATTTTCGACTACCTTGTCCAATTTTAGTTTCAAAATTTTGTGCGAACTACGCAGGCTATCAAAAGCATGCGCCACTAGGTCAATTTTTGCATCAATACTTTTAAACCCACTCATGGTCATTTTTGAAGCTGAAATTAAGTCATTTCGAATTTCTTTTATTTCCACCCGAAACATGCCTTGGCGCTCATTTACCATAGAAAGGGCATTCTTCATTTTTGTCGTGTCATAAGCTATATCATTACACCCTCCAAACAAAGACTCGACTAAGCAGGCAAACCCCTTAAGTAGGCCGCGCTGCTCACGTCTTACCGCACCTGTTTTTTGCAAAGTCTCCGCTCGGAGTGCTTGTAATTCCCATTGAACCTTTGAACTTGCCTGCTGCGCACTTTTGTTAAAGGAACGCGTCAGTTGGCACAGACTGTCCATTAATTCTGTCACCCATATAAGCCCCGCTGAACCATTAGGCTGCGGTAGACACGGAGGAAACTCTATTCTTTCGCCTCCTATCCCAGGTAATGGGATTACTAGGTAATGCTCTATATACGCATGAGAATTTCTCAAATATCCCTTTTTAGTAAACAAGGTGCTGTACTGTGGTATAAGCCGGTGACCGTCATCTACGATATACCTCGGGTCGGCTACTACAGCTTCCGAGGAAGCGAATACAAAAGTTTTTGTTAGGAGACAACTAATAATAGTAAGGAGCATGAGAAAGGCATTAAGAGGGTTTGTCCCGCGATTTTCCCCCGCCTGGGTGCACTCAGGTTCTGAAAAGTAGGAGTCGGCTTCTTGCACCGCTTTCTTCAATGCACCCCTAAGCTTAGCTACGTCTACTTCGGCTCTTTTGGGGTAATAAGGCTGGCATGCCTTACGGTCAATGTATGCGTGTTTGTGATCCCCGAAAAACTGGATCATTATCCAGTCTCCTGGTTTATTCGGTGGCGGAAGGTTTATTTCAGACTCCTCCGCCATTCTCGCCGGCCACCAAGGGATACCCCTAAGTTTTGCCCAAATTAATTCGTTGACCTTCTCATCCCCCTCTTCCCCTATTGTTTCCAATACGTCATCACTGACCAGGGCACGGCTATCTTTATTAGGCTGAGGCACTTCCTCATCCTTGTGTTTACTATGCTGTCCCTGCCCTGCTCCTTCGTGACAAACTTTTAACCGACTTACGTTAACGGTCTTAATTTTAATTCTTTTTCCTCCTGACGATCTTATAGTAGCTATCTCTGGTGTCGGTCTTTCAATTATCTCGAACGGCCCTTTCCACATATGGCATAATTTCGAAGGTTTTCCTTTCGGTACAGCCGGAACATAAAGCCAAACTTTATCCCCTTTCTCAAATTTGACTTCCTTCGCAGTTTTGTCATAGTAATGTTTTTGTTTTTGCTGAGCTATTTCTATATTTTCCCTTACTAGTCTCTTAGCCTCACTCATGCGTTCTATAACTGCTTTCGAATAATCGGTCACCTGCATCTCACCCAATATTTCACGCATGTCTGTGTCAGCGGGTAGGTATGCATCTCTCGCGTACATGAGAAAGAACGGGGTCTCCTTTGTGGAGTCTTGTACCGAGGTTCTCAGTGCCATCAAGGCATACGGTAGAAACTCGTCCCAATCTTTCATGTCAGTGGAGATATACATAGACAAAATTGAAATTATTGTTTTGTTGGTCCGTTCACAGAGACCATTCGTCTGTGGGTGATATCCTGTAGTATTAAGTTTTCTGGTGTTCAAAATTTTGCAAATTTGCTGCATTAAGTCTGCTAAAAAATTTGTCCCACGATCGCTAAGGAGGCATTGGGGGGCCCCGTGGCGGGCTACTATTTCCTCCATAAAAACCTTTGCGGTGGTTTCGGCACGTATATCAGCCGTTGCCACCGCCTCAGGCCATTTGGTGAACAAATCGATGAAGACAAGAATGTACTTGTTACCTTTGTGCGTCAATGGCAGTGGGCCAACTGCGTCGACGCTCAATACTTGAAAAGGCTCTGTCACGACAATTGGCTTCAAAGGCATTTTAACGGAAACCTGTGGCGGTTTCTTTGTGGCACACGTAGTGCATGTACGCACCCAGTCGCGTACATCTGCATACATTTTGTCCCAATAAAATTTTCGCCTTATTCGATCAAATGTTTTATCTATCCCCAAATGCCCACTCATGGGATCGTCGTGATGTATTTCCATGACCTCTGCCTTGAGGCACTGTGGGACAACAAGCTGGACCCAGGACCTGCTACGCCTTCTCCCTTCATAGTCTAGCCATAAATGACAGAGCACCCCCTTTTCAACAAAATAACTTGGGGCTTTTAACAGAATTTCCCTAGCTAACTTGTCATCATTCGGCAGAACACCCTCCTTTACATATAAATACAAATCCCCGAAAGTTTGATCGTTTGGTTGTTCCGTTCTGATTTTACCTAAAAGCGTTAGCGTGGTGGGAACGGTGGCGAAACTTATGCTTTCTTTTTGAAAGGTCAGCCTGCTAAGGGCGTCTGCGTGAGTGTTCGTCTTTCCTGGTCTGTATTTTAATTCGAAGTTATATTCCATAAGTTGAAGCGCCCATCTAGCGAGCCGGCTAGAGGTATCTTTCATAGTCATTAGCCACTTCAAGGGAGCATGGTCCGTGTAGATAACAAAGTTTCTTCCATACAGATACGGGCGCCAATACTTGACTGCCCAAACTATAGCTAGAGCTTCCCTTTCAATTGTGGAATACTTTACCTCAAACTTAGTGAGGCTGCGTGATGCGTATGCAATCACCACTTCTTTCCCTTCTTTGACTTGTCCCAATATAGCCCCTATTCCATAACCAGAAGCGTCAGTGGCTAACGTAAAAGTTTTTGTGAAGTCGGGAAAGGCTAAAATTGGTGCTGTTGTGAGACTATCTTTTAAGCTGTTAAAAGCTACTTCACAGTCTTCTGACCATAAAAATGAAGTGTCCTTTTCTGTAAGTTTATGAAGCGGTCTTGCGGTTTTTGCGAAATCCTTAATAAATCTTCTATAGTAGGAGGCCAATCCAACAAAGGATCGAACTTCCTTTACCTTTGTTGGCTTAGGAAATTGTGCCACAGCTCTTATCTTTTCAGGATCTGGTGATACCCCCTCTGCGGAAACCATATGCCCCAGAAACGCCACTTGTTTCTTGCCAAAATGGCACTTCCTGGGTTTGAGTTTAAGATTAGCATGTTGTAAGCGTGCAAATACTTCGCGTAGTTTTTCCAAATGATCTTGAAACGTTTTTCCAATTACTAATATGTCGTCTATGAAAATAAAACAAGACTCCAGGAGTAAACCTGTAAATAGTAGTTCCATCGTTCTTTGGAACGTACTAGGCGCATTTTTTAATCCGAACGGCATGCGTGTATACTGATACAGGCCGAAAGGAGAGCAAAATGCTGTCTTTTCTCTGTCATTCTCGGCAACTGAAATTTGGTGGTATCCCGACGCGAGGTCCATACTAGAAAAGTAACGCGCACCCCCCAACTGATCTAGAGTTTCATTCACGTTGGGTAGTGGGTAGTAGTCCCCGTGGGTAATTTCATTCAAACCCCGATAATCTACGCATATCCTGATAGCCCCGCATTTTTTCTTAACGGGTACTAACGGCGATGCGTACGGGCTTGCTGATAGCTCAATCACTCCCTTTTCCTCCATTTCTCTGAGCTGGCGACCTATTTCTTCTTTTATCGCTTCAGGGATACGGTAAGGGCGTTTTCTTATTGGGGGATTATCCCCCGTATTTATTGTGTGCTCGACTAGCTTGCAGTTGCCCAAATCCATGTCATTTTTTGCAAAAATTTCAGAATACTCCATTAACAGCCCGAATAGTTCTGCTTGTTCGGTCTCTGTTAATGTACTGTCAGAGAAATTTATTTCGTGGCGTAGCCACGCTAGGTCATTTTCCAGGTTTTTGTCAGCTGCTTGTATACAATTCGCGTATTGAGCACTACTCTCAATAGGATCAGCTACAGGGCAACATGGTTCAAAAGTACCCATTGTAGTACCGGCCCTGAGCGTGATCGTTTCACTGTGTACGTTTGTCAGTAAGATACAAGTTGTTGCTTTATTCGACTTAACCACCGAAGGTGCTGCTAAAAGTCCATACTTTGCTAGGAGTTGCAGGTGTGGTTCGATCATGCCTATGATACCGTCTGGGGTACCCTCGACTAAAACCTTTATTGCTGCAAAACACCGTGGTAAAACGGTAGTTTCTTGTTGGAGTACAACCCTAACTTTTGGGGGCGTCATTTTGTCCTCGTGTATGTCGCCTTCGGACATTACTAACGTCCCACCCGGTAATGACAGCTGTAACCTTCCTTTCTGAAAATTTAATTGAGCTTCTAGTATTTTCAACGCATCGGTGCCCAGTATGACATCAAAAGGGCAACCTTGCATCACTCTGGCACCTAAAATTACTTTGTCTTTTCCTAATTGAACCTCTATCTGCGAATTTCCTATTATACTGATAATATGCCCCGACAATGAAGTTACATTTTGGGCTTGATTAATTTTATCGATCGCACTATTCTTAAGGAGGTCAGCGTTCACAAGGGTTACGTTACTTCCCGTGTCAATTAACATTTCCGCAGGTACTTCATTTACATAGCCCAGCACCACCGGAGTCAATCCAATGGTACCTAGGATATGATTTTCGAAACAACTTTGAGGGCTGTACCAATTTTGAACCATTTTGCAAGTTGGTCTCTCCACAACCGTCCCTATTTCGGTACAATTTGGGTGTAACAGCCTCTCTATCAGCCGTCTATTTTGTTCCCTTAAGTTAGTAATTTCGGCGTTTTCATTTGACGGAGAGACACAACGTGTTACTTGCCGTTCTACTGGTCTAGCTCCTTGCATTCTTGTAGGGTACTGGGATTCATTCCTATTTAGTGAGAACCTTTGAGGTGGTGGGTTAGGCTGTTGTCTACCCAAATTAAAATTTCTGTTGGTATTGCTAATATTGTTTCGAGCAAAACATCTCGCCGCTATGTGGCCAGGACGTCCACACTGATGGCAAATTGGTCTGCCATCAGCCGTTCGTCTATTTCTTGGCGCTCCGGAAAATGGCCTAGGAGACGGGCTTCGATTCCTCTGATCCTCCCCCCTACCGCGCCATTTTTGTATCGCATTTTCTTCAATGAAACTTAACCTTTCCAAAATTTGTTTTGTAAGTTCTTGCTGAATTTTAAAATTTTCGGCTAATAGATTAAGTTCACTCGATTGTTTTGACGTATCTGCATCGAAACGTTTGGGTTTATCTGCTTCAAAATGTACTGCTCGCGCCGCTAGTTTGTTGTCCCTGTCCATCTCTTCGAAGCCTTCTTGTTCTTTAGCCCTTATCACAGCTTCTTCAAAACTATCCGGTTTAGACGACAAAACAAATCTCCTAATATTTTTGTGCAACCCATTCACAAATATTTCGCGCATTAATCTATCTTTTGGTTTCCCATTAAGTTCATTCCCATATGCCCTCTTAGCTAACTTTTGGATAGTTCTAGCGTAGTCTTCTACACTTTCATCTGATTTTTGTGTTCTTCTATGCAGCTCAGAACTTAGCAGGCTGGCGTTCCTTTTTGCCAAAACTTCGCTCATGTCTTTTACAACCCGTTCCCAACTTTGCTGTACCCCCGTCGGAAGGGACTCCCAAACCTCAGCGGCGTAGCCTTGGAGGAAGGCAGGCAACATTTTAGCTCGTTCTTCGGCTGCCCAACCATTTACCACACTAACTCGATTAAAAATACCAATAAATTCATCGAAATCGTCAGTAGGCTCACCTTTAAAAACAGGTATTTGCCTTGGGCTAATTAAAAATCTTTCCATTATTACAGCGTTTTTCTGATCCTCGCCTTGCATGCAATATTTTTGATCCCACAGCAAACTTCTTATGTGATACTCTGCGCAGATACCTACTAAAAATTGCGGTCCGTACCAATGACCCAAAGGGAATTGTTCGAAAAGTTCTTGCTCGCTCACAAAAGTTTCGTTGCTACTTGTAGAGGAAACTTCTTTTATTGACCCACTATTTTCACTGTCCGTGCTCACTTGCCTTGTCTCTCCAAATTTTTTCTTAAATATTTTTCTAGTCTTAGCACCTCGTCTGTACTGTTATAGAACAAATTTAAGGCACTGTACCAATCCACCTAAATGGTCCCGGGTTTCGGCACCACAATCCTGGCAGCCTCGCCACATGTAGCGCTTCTACCAGGGCTGGCGGATCAGGAAGAAACCAAGGACAAGCCCGAACGGGAGGCGTCAGGCACCCTCGTACCCACGAAACCAGGACCTAGAAGAGAGAAGGGAAGGGGAGGTTCAGCTTTTCACTCACCATTGAAAGTAAAGAATTGGTCCCGCCGGGGATCGAACCACGGCCCTTCTGCTCTAGAGTCAGACATGCTAAACCACTACACCACAGGACCATCAGCTCAACTCCCATTGCAGGCTTATCAATCTTTCCTATGCCTGCTTCCCTTACATCTCTCCCGGGTTTCGGCACCACTTTTGTGACCGGCTACGCGTCGTCAACCAAATTTCAAGCGATTAGAGGTTCTCAGTTGAGTCCAGCGTAGCGTCACAACAGGTGGATTGGTTCAGGCGTCCAAACTTTACTAACATCAAACACTAAAGGCCCACGACTTACTTTATTTCGAACGTCGACAATAACTACAGTCACACCGACCTTGCAGAGCGGCCGTCTAGTACGCCAACAAGTTACAGACTGATGTCAGATTTCCCCTTCCCATTTTATACCCTTGCTATTGCACCATCTGACCTATTCGTTCTAATATTTTGAAACTCTCCAGACTATTTCTTTTCATATCCGAAAATACCTTTCCAAATTTTGATTCAAAGGTCAACCCTGCAACCATGGCGTAAGATTTTGTAAGACTAAGATTTTGACGCCAATTTCGACTGACTTATCTGCACCTCTCTTTCACGTGCGTTTCTGAATTTCTGGCCAAATATTAAATACCAAAACTACCTAGACAAAATAAAGTAAATATATGCAACTTAACTTCCATCACCTGACGGCTACCGTATGAGTAAAGGTAATATGTGCCAACAATAACTACGTCTGCTAGAACTTAGAGCGTAATAATAAATATACTTGTGCATGTACTGATAGTTAATTGTATTAGTTAATAAGCTACCGTTACAATTATATATAATTATTACACTGACATGATTAATCTGCCACAAGGTCATAAGGTCACAAGAATAGACTAGACTGACAGGTAGCCTCGCAAAACATCTTACAGGGTAAATGCACAAAAATCCTCAACGGACAACACAGAAACAACCACTGAACACGAAAATAAAATAAGGGGAAATATATGCGTAGAACAGGGGTGAGGGGTGTTACAAGACTAGACTAGAGCAAATGCAAGAAAGGCAAACAGGTAGCAGCAGAGCAGCCCAACATTGATTGCGTCTCAGTTAATCAGCAGCAGTCAAATTTGCGACATTTGAACCTAGCACATTGATTGATTGAAAATAATTCGAATAGAATCTCGATTTGGCAGCAGCTTCCACTACAAATGTATAGATCGTTGTCTCTTCGAAAAAGTGCGGCACCTTCATTGCCTTCAAACTCAGACACAATGTATCCTATAAAAGGGCTGAAAAACAAAAATAGGGATACAAATAAAGTATATACGTATGCACAGACAATGGCACATAAAAATGGTGGTGATCAACTTTGGTACAATCTAGACAAATGTAATACGTAGCATTGGTAGTGGTCAAGCAAGAATATGAAAATACGGCAAATACACAATACAGTACAATACTTTGGAAATAGGGAAATCAATAGGGATATCAAGCCCAATATAAACTAATAGGATAATTGCTTGCCGCTAAAACATTGATTTAGTCAAAACATAATGCAACGCACACTGGGGCCCGTTGCACAAAAGGTATTATAAATTATTAGTGATTAGTGCTGCTTAGTGTAGCAGTTTGATTGAAAATAGCTAGTTGTGGAAGAGCCTGAGGGATATTCTATATGTCGTTTTGTAGCTTTAACTATATATTCTAAATTGGTGTAAAATTAAAGTTTGGACTAAGCCAAAGGAACAACCTTCAAAAATCGCGTTTTCTCTGATATTTATGATCAAAACTATTGAGTTGGAGAAAATTATAGAAAGTTTTGGCCATTTTTGAATTAATCACGTCATTATCTTTAAAATAACCGAAAAAAAATCAAAATTAGTTGGTTCAATTAATAGCTTTGCTCATTAATAATGCTGCCCTAATCAACTAATCACTAATAATTAATTGGTAATACCTTTTATGCCACGGGCCTCTGGGTGAGTGCAAGCGAGAACGGCGGCTAAGAGTGGGGCCTGAAAATGTCCAAATTCGGAAAATGTGAAAACAAATATCAATCAATAAAGTAATCTCTTACATCAGCTTAAAAGCAAACCGCATGGCGAATTCAACCTCTACATAAATCGGTCTTACTGCAACTACACGCATTCTGGTTACGATAATACAATCAAAAGCCTGTAAACAGTAACTGCATTAAAATTGACTACATTATAACAAACAGAACACAATAGAATTAATTTAATGTCATGTAAATTAACCCTAAAAATACAAGCTACCACTAAAGGAAAAGTTGCCTAAAAATAAACGAAGGAGCAATTAATCTAATAACAGCCAAATCAGCTCAATTAACAAATCACTAATTAAAATACAGTCCAGAATTGGGAACAAAGTCCAACACAGTCACTGCTCTGACAGTATCTCTTCGACCGCATGGAGACGAAAATGGGTTCTCGATTCGAGCAAATAGCCCTTATAATCTCTAAAAGAAACAGAAAGAACAAAACCTATTGCATGCAAGCAATAAAAAGCTCCACTGGAGCAAAGAGGAGAATAGGAGTCAAAATGGAACATGTGAAATACGGAATACAGCAGATGTCACAGGTGTAAAATTCATAGGTAAAAGCATAGCTAAATAATTTAATGTTTAGTGATGGAAATTAATTGCTACGTATCAAAATTATTCAAATTAATAGTTTGATTAAACCCTATTTAAAAGCGTAAGTACCTAAAGTCTTTCCTTTAAAGTAGGGCTTTGCTTTCTTTCTCTTTCAAAGGTTCATATGGTAGCTTTCGAAGGCAGGCTGAAGGTAGGAGTCTCTTACGTATAAGCACGAGGTGTGCTGATGTTTTCTTATTGGCTGGGAATTTTCGTAAGCAGAGTGACTATGCTAGTTCTAAGAATTGACTTGTAGTTTGACAGTTGATGGATACTTTGTTCCAATTTTCAAGTTTTTATATTTCCTCTTGTATTACGAAATATGCCTGAAAGTATGAATCAAAAGCTTCGTCAGAGGAAGGCTTGAAAGAGACCGCCTAAGTTTTTATGCTTTTTGATGGAAAGGGACTTCGACTTTTCGACAAGACGTAATTAGAAAAGAGAGATACGGTAACACGTGAGAGGCGGAGCTAGCTGAAGTATAAAAGTCTACGTTTTGAGTCATTTTGGGTGGTGTGCTGTTGCTGGTTGTTCGTTGCCTTGCCTGTCTATACCTGTGGTCTGAACTCTGAACTTGTCTGAATTCTGAACTTGTTGTTATCACCGTGCCCTCTGCTTCATAGTAAAAGCCTAGTGTTCACTGATGCCTCAGACGAGCAACGATCCACAACCCTAACCGTCATAAGGCCTACACGGACCAGATTTCCACGCTTCCACATCAGAACTTTTGAAGGACCTCAAGGCCTCGTGACACAAGCAAGGAAACAAACACTTCAGTATTACGCGCTTCGTATTTCATGCGGCCTAGATCGCCAAGGATTGTGTGGGTTCGATCCCTATCTCAGTATCTTAGTTTCGAAAGAAGGCTGGCTTTTTCCTAGGCAAAAAATTCTGAGGGGGGGAAGTCTGGGGGGCTTTCCCCCCCTCCGGTCTGGGGGGGGGCACGGATTTCTGGTGGGGGGGGGGAGAAAAAATGTTTCAAAAATGCTTAAAAACTAGCTATTTTTTGCTGCTGAGCCAAAAATTAACTATTTTAAACCTAAATTTAAGCTTAAAATAGCAAAAAAAGCTTAAAAATCAGGCGAAGCCGAAAAAATTTTTCAAAATTTACCCTCAAAACCCTTTTCTTCCGGACACTTTAGAGTTCTGGGGGGGAAGGCCCCAATCCTTGGGGGGGGCGATTTTGGGAGGGGGCGACCCAAGTCTGGGGGGAACCGATTTCTGGGGGGGCCCACCCCCCCTGTAGGAAAAAGCCAGGAAGGAGGGATAATCCTTAATACTGTACAGTGCGCGAAGGGGGGGGGGGGTAGACAAACATGTTTGATGGGGGGGTGGTAGAGCGGAGAATTACGGTAGTTTCTGTTTATTTCTAAAATGGGTCCCCGTTTGGGGGGGGCATAAGGGGAACCCCGTTTGGAGGGGCACCAATTTAGGCTAAGATCGGCTTAATCTGAGTGGATGTTGGCGCCCCCCCCCCCAGAACGGGGAACCATTTTGCGTACCCCCCCCCCCCGCCAAACGGGGACCCAACAGAAACTACCGTAATCCTCTGCTCTTCCCGGGGGGGAGGGCGGTAAGCTTTGGCGAAAAGAGCGAAATCCCACCAAACGGGGGAACATTCGCGTATTGTGGGCGGAGCAGCGTTACGCAATGCAGTGAAGAGGAGCCCTCTAGTGGCTTACCCTTCTTCTTATAATAATAGTACTATTACCCTTCTTCTTATAATAATAGTACTATTATGCACTCTTGGCATTATGCTTTGAGTACACTCCACTCCAAACTACGGCATAGGCAAGGAAAGTGGAACGTACCTGGCCTTAGTCACGTGCTTTCTGGCGTCGTTGGTCCGACCCTCTTGGAGGGCCAGGACGGCCAGCTCCAGGTGAGCGTTCGGAATCAAGTACAAATGATCGCTCAGCTCTTTCTCACTGAAACACAAACAAACAAATGGATGCAAAATAAACAGAAAATAGGAGAAAAGCAAAATCAACAAAAACACAACACACACCTGCAGATTTCTTGCAAAAAACAAGCAAGCATCTGAGGACCCTCATTGTAGGATGTAAAATGAAAAGCAAGTTGGATTGTATACATATTATCTGATAAGATACTAGATAAGATACATTTACTTTTGTGGGAGCTAGCTTGTATTTTTAAATGGCTAATTCAAGAAATAAGAAACGTATTTCGAAAGCTATAGCATTCAGTGGTAACCAATCGAATTCACTGGAATTCTGCGAACGGTACCCAGAGCAAAAGCTACACCTGATTTGATGAAAGCCGTACTGCACTTCTCTTACTGGAACCAGCCCCGCTTGACGAAGGTGATTTACGTAAATTTCCAAAATGGTTGTCTCGAAATTTTGTAACTGCGAGCCAAAAAGTACTAAGTGCATTTTTTCGCGTTACACCAGTTTGGCATGCTTAATTGAAAATATTTTACTGCAGATAAAATTCTACCATCAATAATAGACTACAAACACCGAAGAATGCATTTTTCTAAGTAGTACTGTTAATTTGCAAAAGAACGAAAACTTTGAACGGCAATATCTCAAATGTGTAAAAAATGTTACTTAGCACTTTCTGCTTCGCAGAAGAACATCTTATGCAAGCGAACAGGAATCTAGATTTTCAGCATATCACTACATTATCAGGTCAGGCCAAAGCAGAGGTGCCCGGATCACAAAGCTGGCAAAGCTTGAAGGGAGGACTAAAACCCCCCCCCCCCCCCTCCCAAAAAATGGAACAGGACACAATGGACAACCAAACAGGGGGTGTCACTTACTAGGCCAAGAGAGCCGTGAGCAACTGCTGAGCCTGAAAGGGACTCTGCATGTGCTTCAGACACATCGCCTTCAGCAGCAGGCACAGACAGCGGTCGTCCGCGTCCAAATCTGAAATAAACAAAAAAATGGTAACAAACACTGCAACTAAAGAATGGATATATATATATAAATACATCTGCAAAATTATTACAATAAATTCTGCCATAGGAAAACAGGAGGAAAGTAAGAAGACTGACCGCCCAAATTAGAATATTTATCCAGAACAGCCTCGACGTCCTCCAAAACCGGTTTCACGAGCCCGTCCGAGTCCTGACCCAGAATATGGAACCCGTTCCACAGATAGAGCACTTCCTGACACACAACAAACAAAATGAAGCAAACGTAGAATAAAATATGCTAAAATAAAAACTATAAATTGAAATCTAATCATAAAAACCACTGAAACTGTCTCTGAGAAAACTAACAGCGTTTTCCGAGAAATAGAACAATCTGCACAAACACATTAACGTAATAAATTATGTTTATGATGTCATTTTATTTATAATAATATGGCATTTTTCATTTTTTAAGCTACAATGAAAAGTGAAAAATAGCAAAAACAACAATCATACATACATTACGTCTATACCTACAACATACATACATACATACATACATACATACATAGTGAGCCAGTATTAGTGTTTCCTTTTTTCGAAAGTATCGTTGGGCTTTCACCACACAGAACTTTTCCACTGGGATGGATTTTCCGGCAATACGCTGCTTCAGGGCTGGGACCTTCCTGCAAAATTAAAACAAGGTTATATGTAAAAAAAGAAAAAAGTTGAAAAGGTAAAAATTGAAACAAAAACAAAATAAATCCCCAACAGATTGACTCACACCTAATATCAATCTATCACGCACACTACATTACAGTTGGCATCGGAAAAAGTCCCGAAAAAGGTTGTTCCGTTTTTTCCGGAAAATGGGGAAAAAACGGAAACAAGTTGGAAAAATGAAATCATTCTAGGAAGTCTTAGAAGTGTTCAAATTAAAAATTTTCATAATAATATGCCTCAAGTTTTGCTGATATTTTTCCAATTTTTTACTTTGATTTGAGCTTTCTTTTATTTGAAGCACGATTGGGAGTTTCCTTAATTTTCACATATACTGCTCTGCTTCACAAAGAATTAATGAAACTGCTGTCTAAATCTAAAATAAACCAAATATTTTACTGTACATAGTACATACGTACATCAAAAAATTCAATGCAAAATCGTGTACTGTGTCTACCAATATGAAAAATCCATTCAAAATGCAATAGTCAATTGATCATGGTCAATTTGTGATCGTTTGGGATAAAAACGTAGTGTGTGTGTGTATTATATTTCGCAACAATGCGTATAATGTTGTCACTTTAACGAGAACTGACCGATTTAAACATTTCAGCCAACACCTATGCTCTCAATTAATTATAATTGATTAGAATGTGCTTGGGGGGTGTTTGGGGGGGGGTTTACACCCCCCCCAGACCTGGACCTCACTCCCCAACAGAATCCGGATTTTTCCGGTTTTTTTGGGGCAAAAAACAGGAAAATCCGATTTTCCAGCGGCCTGGTTCACCCCCCCCCCCCTCCAAACTTACCCTCCTGCACATGTCTGTTGATTACTATTGTTGCCTTTCACTTACGTTTGCCCACAAGGACAAAACGTGGAGGCATATTGTCTTTTGGAAAGTGAAGCGAGAGAAAGTCCGATGTAAAGACTAAAGGCAAAATTCTTTAAAATTTCTCCTCGCTACTCTTAGAAACTATAAGGTAACAGGCACTTTGAAGTCCTAGTCTGTTGAAGGAAAACTCATTGGGACAAAATGTTTCTCAATTACTTAGATTGTTTACGTGGAAAAGCTATAACTGACGTGTTTGAATGGCGTTTACATATTCGTTGTTAATACTGGGTACAAAATGATAGAAACAAATTTTTGGAAGCTCTGACTTTTAACTGGACAGCGGAAAAAAGTCGGAAAAACATCAATCCTACATACAGTGCACACACCTTTGTCGTTGAAAGCAAGCTCACAATAATAAACATTATCAAAAATGCACCTCTGACACATCAAAACTTATGGCAGTAATGAATAACGAGGTTGCAAAAATCAAGCAAAGCACTAGTTTTAAAAATGTATAATATGTAAAAAGGACAAGTTTATAAAGGGATGTAGGTTGTACAGGTGAATTCTACTATCACCGCACTCTTCTACATTTATGCACACCAGACCTGAAGAGGGCAGTCATATGGTCGCGCTCCGTCTGTCCGGCCAAATTCCAGGGTTTTCGGGCCAGAAGGAACATGGCCTCCAGATAGGCATAGAGGGCAGGGGACCATTTGCTCTCCCGCAGAAGGGCAGCCGCCAGACGGCCGGCTTCCTCCCACTGTCTTCGAAAGGCCTGACAGAACATCAGTTCCCAGTAGCACAGATGATGAAACTGTTTCCATTCATTCTGCGCCGATATGGAACGCTCTAGACAGCTGATTGCCTGCAAACAAAAAGTGAAAATTAAACAATTAAAATAAAAAACGTTACGAAAAAACTTCAAAACAAAGCAAAGAAACAAAGGTCAAACTTCGCGACAATTCCCCAGCTTTTGTGAACCTCGTTTGAAGTTACAAGGGGCAGGCTCAGAAGAGAAGTTTATTTGAAGTGCAGAAGTGCCGTTTGTTTTCTCAAGTTAAAACTCAAGGTGATCGTATTTCGTAAATTACGGTACAGCTACAAATCAGATGAAGGTACGCAATTAAAATGTCAGTCTTCCAACCTGATAATCAAAAATGGCACAGGAAACGTACCGTCTCCATACGACCTTCAATTTCGGCACAGCGTCCAGAAAAGTAGAGAATTAGAGCTCCCTAAAAAATGTCAAAAATAAGGGTACATATTAGTGATGTGGATCGGATCGGATCGGCAGCTAAAAATTTAACCGATCCGATCCAGCAAAATTATTTGTCGATCCGATCCGATTCGATCCGATCCGGGTCCTGGATCGGTCGATCCGATCCGATCCGACGATCCGAAATGATTTCTTCAAAAAGCTAAGTGGAATAGTTTTTAGACGATGTTAGATAGGTGTAGTCATACATGAATTTCGGTAAAGTGCAACTTACTACCCAAACATATTGCATGAAAAGGGAAGTGAGTTCTTGAATAAGGAAAATATTGAAAGAATCAAGATAAAACAATAGCAGAAACAGAAACCGTAAAACACAAATTGTAATCTGAGTTAAGAATTTTAGTATAAAAAAGAATAGTCTAAACGAGTGTAGAATTGGTGAGTATTCTGAAAACTGGGATTGACACTTGAATCACAATAAATGATCAATTAAAAGTGTGAATTCATTTAAGTACTCACAAATTAACTGAAGTAATGAATCTTTCGGCCCCAACCCCTTAGATTCATACTTCTGATAGTTTGCGAGTACACATTCATATCTAGGATCGGAACCGAAATTCGTCATCAGAGGGATCCAGTACAATTTAGATTTCCTTTCCAATAATTGAGATAATTTTAATTAAAGTAAGTACTGGTCGGGCCAAGCCTCCAAGAGACCCGAATTTCGGATTCATTTAATTGTTGCACAGATATAATTAGAACGCATAAGAATATAAAGAAATAAAATAAAATGCAGCAGTGCAAAGTAGGGTAAATAAGGGCAATTTGTGCCCAAGTAACTATGACCAGACGGGACTAGACTAGTTAGTGCCAACAACAAAATGAAGAGAAGGAGTTAGTGTGTAGGTGATGAATAGTGTGGATATCATTAGTAGCATTAGTAAAGGGTGCTGATCCTCGAAAAACGAAGGATCTGTAACTATGTCTAAGGCTTGATAGCCTTTAATTATGACAGAATGATATAGTTTGTAAGTGGTTATAAATTTTCAAAAGCTAAATTAGATTGTGGTGATCCTCGTAAAACGAAGGATCTGTAATTATGTCGATGGCTAGATAGCCATTAATTATGACGGCAAAATGAGGTAGTGATCTTACTAGTATGTATGGAACTAGCTTTAAAGTCGGCTTTGCCTTGTCAAACACATCTTACACAACACACCAGTTTCACTAAAATTCCTTTATTTTATCATTCCGAAATACTAAGGCATCCGATATATGCACCATCCACCTATACTATGCCGATCCGATCCACATCACTAGTACATATAAAGAGACAACATTTTCAAATTCAGCGGACAATAGCCGAACTCGAAGCTCGTAACAGAATAAGGCGAATACACCTTTCTACGGTTTAATGGTACTAATAAAACAGTTCTCCAAGCATTCATAGTTTAAAAAACACTCGTAAAACGCCTTAACACTAAACTCAAAACAATAGGGCACGCTTGGGCCAAATTAAAGCACTTTATCTGATACGGAAGTCATAATATGTGGGCAACACAAAAGAAAACGAACAACAAATCGTCACTTTACCAATTAGAAGTAAACATTCAAAACTAAAATGCAAACCTTGGGATAGTTGCGAAGCAGAGGCGTCAGAAGCTCATTGCACAGCGTCAAGTCACAGTCGGCTAAGCCTGAAACAGAGAACAGGAATATCCAATAAACGGGACTACAGAAAGTACCCTTAATAAAGTATGTACTCAAAAACATTTCAAATTCCAAAAATCTAAAGGAACCAAACAATGAATCCGAAATTAAGCTGTTTTGACCTTTTCCAAAGCTTTCATTGCATGGCTGCATTACACAGCTGCAACAGAGTATTTCCAACAGAAGATGCGACCCCACGAAATTGCTCCGTCCTGGGATTTTTGCTTCCTTCGCCCGGGATTTCAAGATGCTCAAATGTTTGCCCAAAATAGGATACTTTCTAAAATTTTCGGGTTTCGCCGTGCAACATAATATGCCAAAACTACTAATTTTTGGCTGATTTTTTAACAATCTTGCCCCCCCCCTACCCCGACACGGGAACCCCCCCCCCCAATCCCTAAAACTAATATGGCCACTACAATAACTGCATACCTATCATAACCTTCCACAGGGAACAATGTTCATGGTAGTGTAATGTATTCATGACAAATTACAAAATTCATTACAAACTCGTTCAGAAAAGTGTACAACAAGAACAAACATTAGCCTACCCAGAACATAGGTTCCTATGCTACAGTATGATAGGAGGACCAGTGAAGCCAGCGGAGATCGGAGAGAGCCAGACAGCTCAAGACTGACACGTTTCAACTGAGCCAACCCGTATTTCTAAAACAAAGCAGCACCCCACCCCTTTCACAGCAGCGAAATAATAAACTATACAAATTATAGTACAGCGCCCATTGGCTCTCTCCTGTTCGGACTAAGGCTTCGGCCTTAGTGACTGCAGGCAGGCGTTTCTCATTTCTCTATGACAAATAATAGTACGTACATTAGCGGTAAAGGCCAAAACAACAAAGCTAAAAGATAACTACACATTACCCCCCTCCCTGATCAAGACAGACTACCCGTAATAAATAAATACCTTATCACCCGAAAATCCGACAAATTCCAGGAGTTTCAGAACTTTGGGCGGAAGAAGGGAACAGATGAGATTGAAGATGCCGACGCCCATACGCACGCCGCCCTCGAAATGGGCCCACAGGGGGCCACGATGGGTCTCGGACCAAGACTGCTCTTCCAGCATTTTCAGACACTCCCTGAAAATAGGAAAAGAAAACGAAACAAAAAGATGAAAACAAAAACGAAAAACGTAACAAACGTATTGACGTCCTTCTATAAACTTGTCCGATAGAGAGTATATATACAACTGCACCAAATGGAATGATGCAGCGACAATTCTCACTGACTCGATTACCAGTCGTAAACAAAAAAAGCAGCAGTGCAAGCGCAGACTACAAACAAGGAAAACCAAATTTCGGGTCAAAACTAAAGACATTGTAAAATGTTAGTTAGTGCCTCGAAACTTGCCATTTTCCAGGGCAATTGTTTACCCACTGTTGCCACCATTTTTTTACAAGTTGCGGGTGGCATCGCATGGGGAGGATTTTGCCTGTCAGTCTGCGGTTGCAGCAACACCACACACATACAGGACATACATACTTATAGGAAGCATAGCAGGAACGGATTTTTAAGGCGCCTTTGACGAAACTGACCAAATTTTCATCCTGTACAAAGGTTAGGAGAGCTCGCTCCAGGAGACACTCAGCATAACACAGCTCTGCATGAAGCTCTTCTGAAAGTAGACCAGAGAAAAATAACAACTTTCTCCTCTTTCCTCAGCTTTTTCTACAAGGGGAAGGAATGGGGGCGGCTCCCCACCCTCCTAGTACCCAAAATTTCCGGAAAAATAGGGTTTTGAAATTTAGCAACTGTTAAGCAATTTCGAAAAAGTCCTATCCAGAAATTGATTCACCCAGACCATCGGGGCGTATCCAGACTCCCCCTCCCCCCCCCCAAATTTTGCCTAGGAAAATGCCAGGATTCGGTGAAGATAAACTAGGGGGGACTTACACGTAGAATAAAATAGGGAGGGGGGACTTAGATGCAACCTCCATGGGCTGGGCTTTTTCTAGGCGAAAAAAGTGTGGGTGGGGAGAGTGGGGGGAGCCCATCCCCCACTAGTGGGGGGGGCCAAAAAGTGGGGAAGGGAATCTACAGTGGTCTAAAATCGCTAAAAATGCAGTAAAAATAGGCAGTTTTCTACATATACTGCTATAACTATGCTTAAAAGTGCTCAAAAATTGAGTTTGAGTACCAAAATAAACGATTTTTGAACAAAAAAATCCCGGCGAAGCTGGAAAATTTTTGAAAATTTTGACCAAATATCCTTAAAATTTGGCATTTTCTGGCCACCTTATAGTGAGTGGGGGGGGAAGCCAAAAAAGTGGGGGTGGGGCCGAGTGGGGGGGGGGGGGGAAGGGGTCGAGTGGGAGGGGCCAAAATGTCCGAATTACTCAAATGCCATCTAAGTGCTTAAATTATGTATATATACGAAAACTACGAAAGCGGGTGCTGAACTTTAGAAGGTTGATGTCCCTCATATAGTCCTCTAGGCTGACGAGCCCGGAAATCACAACACAAGATAAAATAAAACTTAGCAATAAAGCAGAAATTCAATCACGGAAAGATATCCGCACATCACCATGGGAATATAATTTAATTCTACAAAAAATTCAATGCTAAATAATCTTCAACCTCAACTCCACTCTGTTCCCAAAACTACTCTACTGATCATTACCGACGCTTTATGCAGAACAAAAAGCTAATTTCTCTCATTGCTAAATACGAAATTAGTTCATATCAAATTCATTGTCACTTCAGTTTGGATACAGATTCCTTCTAGCTTGTGGGAGACTTGAAGCCTCAGGGTAGCACAGTCAGCTGGCAACGAGTTGGAGTGTCAAACCGAAAGTCGTGAGTTCAAATATCCCACCCCTACCAGACCTGACGATCCAATTTTCAAGTATCTTCTTTCTCTCTCTCATCCTACCTACCTACCTACCATCAGTATAGGCACCCGCAGCCAGGCCTGAGGAGGCGGTGGACCCGCTGGAATTTGAACTGGAATTGGAGGAGAGACGTACAAATTTGGAGACGACCTGATCGGCCACACGCCACTGCTGACGACGTCGATAGTGACTGCAGACTCCGCAGGCCGTCTTCAGGGCTTCCATGGCCAGCTCAACGTCCTTCTAGAAACAGGAAGACAGTCATAGAACCACAACAGGTGAAGTTTTTTGAAAAAACTCAAGCCTTGATTTCAGATGATAAAATGATATAATGCAGATAGATAGTCACATAAAAGATTACACTTATAAAGTTGACTGCAAATAGGCATCCTCCAGTAAACAATGTACTCACAAAACCTTACAGGCAAGAAAGTCATCGTAGCCTGCATGTAGAGAATGGTGGAATAGCCCAAAGAATGATACATACTTTGCTTGGCCCTAAACACAGCATATAAACAACATGTTATCAAAAATCAGAGATGCACCGGGGCCGCCACTACCGGGGCCGGGACCTCATCGTGGTCCCGGCCGGGGCCTGAAAATTGGGGGTCCAAATTGAAAATTTTCAAAAATTTTCTTGAAAATTTAAATTTTGCAATAATTTTTGATATACAAACGTTACTATCATTGTTTTCATTCATATCGGCGGGAAAACAAACAATTTGTAACACTTTTTGACTTTCGAAAATTCAAAATTTTGGTCAAAAACCGGGGCCTGACCACCGGGGATGGGACCTGACTACCGGGGCCGGGGCCGGGGCCAGGCCCCGGTGCATCCCTATCAAAAATATATATACACTTTTCCCCCACTTTCCACTAAGTAGCCAATGGTAAAGAAAAATTATTTTACACATGAGGTATATACGTATGACATTCTCCCTCGATTCGTGTAAGAGTTTCAATAAAACCCTTCCATCCCTCAACTTACCACGGTTCCATACGCTGTTTGGCTGCTTCAAACTGATTGTTTAGAAATAGATTGAGGCAAATCTGTGTGTCTCGGATGGACGACTCCAGGTCCATGCTATCAATCCTAAAAAACTAACTAACTAAATCAGAAAAATCAGTCACACATTCACCAACACAAAAGAAAATCTCATTAACCGTAAGTGCTAGAAAGATGTTTTATGATTCACTATGAAGCTCTTCGCAAGGCCTCATGATAGCTATCGTTAGATTTTCGATTTGTCGTTTAATGAAAAGCCGCTCGAAAAATGGAAAATTCGGGCTTATCCCTCGCGCGCTGCGCTATACGGTACACTTAGCTAACTTACACATACCTAACAGCTACGTCACTACAGCTGTAAGTAGGTAGCATAGAATTTCAACGTAACCCTATAGGATAGAAAGATTGGTTGGCCATCTCTGGTATATCTGGCTTTTACCCAGGCAAGAATTTCTGGGGGGGAGTCTGGGGACGGTCACCCATACATGTCTGGGGGGCACGGATTTCTGGGGGTGGAATTTTCCAAAAAATGCTTAAAAATAGCTGTTTTGCTGCTGAGCTAAAAAGTTAACTATTTTTAACATAAATTTAAGCTTAAAACAGTTAAAAAATGTTCAAAATGCATAAAAATCCGGCGAAGCCGGAAAAGTTTTTCAAAATATACCCTTAAAGCCCTATTTTTTCGGAAACTTTAAAGTTCTGGGGGGAAGAGCCGAATCCTGGGGGGGCGACCCAAGTCTGGGGGGAACCGATTTCTGCGGGGGGGGGGCGTGCCCCGCCCCCGTCCCCTGTAAGGAAAAAGCCAATATATACTCAATATTTTTGACCACCTATATATGACTTCTTTCTGCATAATATATAATACGTACGTACACCATACACATATATAGATATGTCGTACATATATATATTCAGAGTTTCTTAAAACATGGTATATATATAATGAATGTATAGTCATTTTGTATCTCCATTCCTTATGTCAAATGACATTTTAAATGAAAGAAAATCTTCCACAAACGAGAGAAAGGAAACCGGGGTGCTCGAATCAAAATGGCAAAGACAAGACAAGCAAAGAAATGATTGGGAGGAGAAGGGGGCTGATTCTCTAAAAAATCTCCGAAAGAAAAACTAATGGACTACATACGCGCACAGGAAAAATAGAAGTAAGCTCTAATTTTCCCAGTCAAACAGCGGATAAAGGGGGAAGGAAGGCGATAAGCCCAAATGAATACGTATAGCCATGGGGTGAAAAAAAACCCACCCCATTTTTGGGGGGAAAAAAAACCCACCCGCCTCCTGGGTCATGGGTTGGAGATATGAGCTCCAAAACGCAGCAGCTGGAAGCGCGACTCTTTCTTACCTATGTATGCAAAGATCAAGTCATTTGGTTCACTCCTGCTCATTTTATAACATTTTGAAAATGACAACTACTTTTTGGTCCAACCATGCCAAAATTTTGAAAAAGTTTGGACCGATGTAACTTTTGACTGGGTTGGGTTAGAAAAGTTTTGCAAATATCTGCAATGATGGCAAGTCTTCCTCTTTGCACACAGCAAAAATTAGACCGATCCGCTGTACCGTTAGTCTGGCACATTGCCAAACGTGGCGGGGAAAAAAAACCCACTTTGGGGGGAAAAAAAACCCACCCAAATTTTTTTGCAAAATTTTTTAACAACTCAACACGGAAACAATTAGAGACTATAGCACGGTACTATCGAGCACGCTGCGTCATCCTATGCGGTCAGATTCGGACAATTTTGATTCCCTTGCTAGCTAGGGGCTAAAAACCTTAAAAGTGCCATTTCGCTGCTGGAGGACCCAATACAGGTACAATTGTGGATTTTAACAGGCAATTCTACGTAAAAAACCATTCTCTACACGATAGAATAATAAGTTTTATCAAATTACATCATTTTTAGCATTATTCAAAAATTGCCCTATGTTTATGTGTTAAACTTTATGAAACCTGGCCAGTTGATGCAGCATTTTCAACGGCACATGAGATCTCAAAAAAAGCTACTTAGATCGGGTTTTTTGGTTCATACTAACTAAAAAGGGTTGAATTTTACACTGGAAGTGTCAGAATTGCGATAGAACAATTTTTAAGACCTGTGAGGGGTGGGTTTATTTTCCCCCCATTTGGGTTTTTTTTCCCCCCATTGGGTTTTTTTTCCCCCGCTACTTTTTGCATTATACCGCTCTAACGGTACAACCTAGAGAAGTGCAAATAGGCTTAAAAGAAAGTTCTAAGTACGCCAAGTACGATGGTATATAAAGTTCTCAGATACCCCTTATAATAAAAAAGTTCCAGCCAAAATCCGAAAATGTGGGTTTTTTTCCCCCCATGGCTATACGTACGCATGTATATACAACCTATAAGAAATCTCCGTGAAAGGGAAAGCAAAAGACAGATAAAAATTATAGCTACGGAAATCCGAGACAAAAAGGGGTCCCTCCCCTCGTTAGACAAGAAGTACATACCAAATGAACTCAGAGCTGAGAAAACGGACAGTGTGTATATATATATATATATATATACCTCAAGAAAAAGATAAGATAGTCTTACGTTCGGACCTTGGGAGAAAAATAAATACGTACGTTAAAGAGTATATATATAAAACTAACACTGATTTAACCTAATAACCTAACCTCATCAGCTTTACAAGAACAAAAAGTGCTCCTTCGTCGCATGTAAAATACATATGAGTCTTCGTAGGCAGGTTGTACATAAACAAAAACGAGCCTGTTAAATACATATATATGAGTTCCGTAGGGAGGTTGTAAATTAAGGAAAACAAGTTGCAACCGCTTAACATATGAGCCTGTCCTACAACGAGGCTCATATTGGCGTATGTCATAATACGAATAATTTGCAGATTTACTTTTATATAAATACATACTGCATAAAGCTTTTCATTACAAATTATCCTTCATATATATAATGTTGATCAGTCATTATAGTGTGCATATGCTCAATACGGTACGCCATGAGGCGCTCTGACTCACAGCCAAGTGGGAACGCATTCTGCGTATGTACAAATGTGAAAGTGTTTCGAGAATGCATTAGAGGTGTGCCATAGTGTTTCAGGAAACAGGTTGCATGCACAGTTCAGCTTGAGCAGTCGTAGTTCACTTCAGTCCTGGGCCATGACGTCTATTCATTTTTCCGTAATGTGGATGAAGCTGAGGTTCTT